>JBBBVU010000026.1:684429-701651 GCA_037177055.1 Atherinosoma microstoma
AATGTTTCTTTTCATTTTATGTTTAAAGCCAGTCTGTAGTCTGATCTTTGATGATTGTTGAAGAGAACTCCATGTGGTTCTATGATTTCATGGTGTAACATGGGGAGCATTTTGTATATCCTATGAAGCGATCAAATATGGTCCTCCGCCCAATAAAGGGTTAAATTTATTTAGAATAATTCACGTATTATGGTTAATTTTGAGTTCATTTTAAGCATAATCAATCTGGGGGCTTGTCCGGGATTGTGTTGATGGTGCATGTCTATTTGTCTCTTGATGCCCTTTTGATTTAGTGAACAAGTGATTGTTAAATGAGTAACGACTATGATGAGATACAACTGATCATGTCTAGTTGATTGGCGGTGTTTTGGTGGAGAGTGCTTCCTCTTCTGTTCTGTTTATCATAGAGTTTGACTTGGGTGATTTCATGGCTCATCTGAGCCTTAAGATGGTTGATCAGTGCATGAAAGAACATGCACTGACTATTGCTGCACATTTTTCTATCCTTTTGTCCAAACAGGAAAGAAATTGATCAAGGTATTTTGCCTCCTGTCACTTCTGATTTTGTTTCTGTGTTGCTTGCAGGTGCTGAGCCCACTTCTGAGCGCTGCCACTCAGAGTTAGAAGTAGAGAAGGTTACTTGGTGCTTAGAGAAAGGAGAACAGGTCTTAGAGAAAAAGAACTGGCTGGTGAGTTCGAGGTCTGTAAAATGGAGGAGGAAAATAGAAGGTAGCTGCGTTTGCGTGAGCTGGAGCTGAACAGTTCAACTGTTTTATCAAGTTCTTCTGATTTTGAAGACTGAAATGGCCAGAGGTGGTTTGGCCTTTGCTACTGCAGTGCATGTTCACAGGTAAGGCCCATGAGGTGTATGCTTCATAAGTTTCACTGCTATTAAAGGACTGGTAATCAGAGTTATGTTGAATTTGCACATGAAAAAGAGGTTTTTCTTATCTCTGGTGTTCCAAAGTGAGAGACAGTTTAATCATTTTTGTGACTTGGGGTTAGTCATACTTACATACATACGTACATACAAACATGCAAACAAACAAACAAGTAACTTCCATGATGCTGGATTTGTTTTAGATGGGGATATGTTGAGTTGGTTATTTGAAAATGAAAAATATAGTTTGGGACCTTGTTTTGTGCAGTTGTTATTGGGGTGAGTTTATACTTTGTATGCTGGTCATCTTCTTTATTTGAATGTTAATAGTGTCACGCAAATGTTCATTCATTCATTCTATCAATGCACCTTAGTAGTACATTATCCAGATTTCTTGCCTATAAAGTCTATTTAACATTGTTAGCTTGACCGTTTATTTGTGCATTGTCCCAGTTAGCTGTTTTATTTTCAGCCTCACAACACCCAGGTACTCAACGGGAGCAGGAAAGACTGAGCTGCTCTGAGTCAAATTAACGTATTATCTGCACTACTTACCACTGTCTTGATCTGTTTTTTGCTGTTCCTGTTTTTTATTCTTTCTGTGGCCACAGCCAGACAGAAAATGTCACTTCATTTTTGTAAACCTGCCCTCAAACTGGTTTGTTTACACAAGATGCACCGCTACTCGCAGCAAGAGCTAGTGGTGGGGCCCCTTAAGGGAGTTTTGTCATTGCTAACTCTCCACATTGTCACTGCTCTGTAGTGGGGCCCCAAGCATTTGCCTGGTATTCCTTGTTAGTAAGTGGAGCCCCTTGCTGAAGCAGTTGTACTTCCAGACGAGTATGCTCTTACTCACAAAGACACTTTTAAAATGCAGTCCCATGCAACACAGTGTCTTTCTGTTTTCCGCCCATCAGGTCCAGAGAGGTGAACGGGGGGGTTTAGGAATGGTGCTGGTAGAGTTGGCTCTTTCTGTGCTTCCTGCAGGAAATGTAATGTAATGGCTCACTGTTTTCTGCTAAGTAAAAAGATCTTCCATCCAAAGGCCATTGTCCTTTAATTTACACAAACAAATAATATAAAATTACCCTTGTGTTCAACATAAAAAGGTTTTGGATTTACAGTTTTATTGTGTGTTGAAGACATTTACACATTTCCCTCTTTAGCTTTTAACTTTCTGTGAAATAAAGCAGTGTCTCTGTGTTGGTTTGACTTCTGCCTGAATGAGGCTGTGTAATGCCTAACACAGTGGTGTAGTGGCAGGGGTGTGACCTCCTGATGATTTACTGACATTATTGTTTTTTCTTCCCGCAGAGTGAGTGGGTGTGCTGTGACCCCACCATCACCCCTCATGGTTATCTTATATGTCAATGGTATTTAAAGCTGATAGGCTGGCAGACCGTAACCAGTGGGAGATCTACACTACTGTAATGAGGAGGATAGTGAGGAAAATCTGTGAAAATAATCACTGTTGTGTATTCTAATCACCCTTTCCCCTCTCCATCTTTGTTCCTGTTTGTCTGTTTTTCTGTTTTCTCATCCACTGAAATGTTTATTTGAGGTGTATACTAACATTACAATTCAACACTTGTTCCCTCTCCATGTGTATGGTTGCCATTCTTTTAAGCTCAGGTCCTCTACCAGAGGCCTGGAAGCAGTATTTTAGTTCTGGTGGTGGTCGTCGGATCTAATGGAGCCAATCTCCCAGTTTGGAGTTCATGGCTCTGGCACCACTCTTACCTTCACTACCCAAATCTTTTCAACTTCCTCTTTTATTTCTAGGTATTTTCAAGCTTCTTGTGTTCCTCCTTGATGTTGCTGTCATTTGATATCACTGCATCCATCACTACAGGCTTCCTCTTCCATACTGGGTGTTCAGCTGCCTGTTCAATATACTTAGCAATTCATCAGTGGGGCCATCTTCCGGATGTACTTCTGACTCTCTGTTGTATCATTATGGATAGTTGCTCTTACACACTCTGGTCCCTATCCTAAATCTTCATTTATGCTCCCTTTATGTACGTAAAGAGGTGTGTCTATGTCAAACGTTGCTAAACATCACTACCCATGTGTCCTTTACATCGACATGGTTGTTAAGAAATAATTCCATTATGAACAATACCAAAAATGGCGATAGTGGATGAGATCATGATAATATACATTCTCAAAAAAAAAAAGACATAAAACGAGGCAGAGCAGTACATTGCGGTGGTCTGTGTGCACATTAAATACATCAAAACTTTGTCTTCTTCTTTGGTCCTTTTGTTGGTTGCACATACGTTTTACAGTGCAACACTGCCCCCCGTGGATTCCATGGATACTGCATCTGCAAACTCTGAAAACCGACAGAAATTGTCATGTAAAGGGAGATGGTCAGAATGTGTATGTTTATTTAACGTAGAGTATAAATGAGGCTTTACCCTTACTGTACAGTCTCAGGGTGCTGGACCTTGGGTGGACCTTGGGTGAAGTGGCTCCAACAAATCCCAGGAACACCGTCAAAGACCTCCATTCATAAGAGTGCAGTCCTAGGAACAGCTCTGATAGAGGTACAGTATATAAAGTCATAGTTTTAGAATATTACATGCAAAATAGCCAATTTCTATGTCACTATTGATATTACTGGAGCTGTTGCTGGAAAAGGGAATTGTTGTGTTGTTGTGTTTTTTTTTTCAAATATTTTATTTATTTTTTTCCCAGGGAACAAGGTTACAGTTTTAAACTGACACAACAAACTCAAATATATGAAGAGAGATAAAAGAATATATCTGCACGGTGAAAGAGATGAGGTGAAGTAAACTGCACTCACAATGACAGGACAAAAACAGTGGTTAATAAAAAATACAAATAAACGAATGAATCAAATACATTATACAATAGTTGAAGATACTGAGAGAGACCCATGGTAGCTTTACTGCTGATAGATCAAACTAAGCTAAGCTCAAAAGCAGAAAAATTAGTCAGCATGGTGTGCTGGTAAATTTTCCATATACAGTATAATAAAAATGGCTGCCATATTGTGTAAAAACTCAAAATTTTTTTGCATCCAATAAGTTCATTTTCTCAAGTGGCAGACCACTATTATTTCATTAACGCATATTTTAATTGAAAGTGTAGTATCTGATTTCCACTTTATTGCAATACAATTCTTAGCAACTGTCAGGAGGATTTCTGTAAGTTTCTTAAGGTTGGAATTAGTAAGATTTCCTAGTAAGCAAATTTCAGGGTCCAGTGGGACTGAGACCCCCTGGATGTCTGATTCATGAACCCCCCCCTTGCCAAAACGCCTGGACTTTAGAACATTGACGGGAAGGACTGTTCCCTCTTCCATGGCACATCTAAAACAAAGATGTCATATATTGGAGTTGTATTCATGTAGTTTACAAGGGGTTATATACAGTTGATGTAGGAAGTTAAACTGTATCAGCCTGTACGTAGCATTTAAAGTAGAGGTAACCCCATCTCTACACAAGGTCCTCCATAGATGCTCCTCAATAATTATTCCCAGGTTCTTCTCCCATTTAGCCCTTGATCTATCCATATCTGGTTTTAATAAAGTCCACATAAGAGCCGTATACACCCTTGAGATAGTTTGAAGTAATTGTTGGTCAGCATGACATAGATAATCAACCGCAGACATGAGAGGTAGATTCCAATCTCCTTTCTGATTAACTCTAATAAAATCCTGTAACTTGATTTAACCAAGGAAATCTTTATTCGCCAAACTGTACTTTTCTTTTAGCTGTTCCAGAGACATAAATACTGTCTTTATTGCGGTGTTCTAGGTGGGAAATACCTTTTTCCTGCCGAGATCTAAAGTTGCCACTCTGGAGGATCATTGGTAGTAATCCAATTCCCCATAAAGGAGTTTTAGTGGAAAGAAACCCTACTATCATAAAAAGCTCACAAAGTTTATGCCAAACTTGGATTGAGTGGATGATTCGTCGATTATAAGTTGCAGTTTGGGTTGTTTTTTTTCCCCATTTATACAATAAATTTGTCAGTATCTCCTGTTCCATCTCTAACTTTTCAATGTTGATCCATGAAGGAGGAGAGCCTGTGTCAAACACATGTGCCAAGAATCTGAATTGAACTGTGGAATATTACAAATGAAAATCATACAGTTTCAAACCTCCATCCACATAATCCAAGGTTGGTGTTTTGCCGTGCAAAATAAAATGTCAGATTATTTTCTTAAGGGAGGAAAAGAATGCCATTTGGACATAAATTGGAAGTGACTGAAACATATATAGGAACCTAAGTAGGATATTCATCTTTATAACATTGATTCTACCAAGTAAGGTAAGAGGCAAGTCCATCCATTTTTCCAAATCTCCTCTCACCTTTAGAGATTTTTAAGGCTACTGTCAACAAACACACTTAGATATTTAAAACCCATAGGAAACCATTTAAAAAGATACTTATTTTTAACTCTACTGAAGTCAAATACAGACAGCGGCAAAATTTCACATTTATCAAGATTAACCGTGTACCCAGAAAATAGATTGTATGTACCCAGTAGTTCCTGAAGGTAAGAGAGCGAGTGGTCAGGGTTGGTCAAAAATGAATTGATGTCATCAGCATAAAGTGAAATCTTGTGTGTAACAGTACTAGTCTCAAAGCCAGATGTATTAGGATTGGATCTAACGGCCTCTGCCAAAGGCTCAATAGCAAGCGTGCGTGAAAAGGGCAGGGCTTACCGGGTCCCCTTGTCTGTAACCTCTATGAAGCTGGAATGAGTGAGAAGTGATCCCGTTTGAAATGACCCTAGCCTGGGGGGATTTGTAAAGAGATTTGAATAAATCAATGAATCCAGCACCAAATCCAAATTTCTTCAGAACGCAAACTAGGTACGTCCATTCAACCATATCGAAGCTTGTTCAGCATTGAGTGAGACAGCAATGCTTGGTATGTTATTATGTATCAAATTATTAGTTGACAGTCTTTTTTATAATGAAGCCCGTTTGATTTGGGTTGACAAGCATGGGAAGACACCTTTCTAATCTTTTAGCTATTATTTTGATAACTAATTTATAATCTGTGTTCAGGAGTGAGATTGGTCTGTAGAAGGAACATTTCTGAGGGTCTTTCACTTTTTTATGGATAATTGTAATAACAGTCACTCCCACCCTGCTCGAGTACCTCTATCAACAGTGGTATATAAGAAGGCCTGCAATTCGTTATTTATTTATTTAGTGCATGGGGAGCGATAGTACAGGGAGAGATTTAATAGCTTCCAACAATTCAGTCCTAGAAAAGGTTTCTCCATGCTCTCCCTGTCTTCATTTTACTTGTCTATCATACCTTTAATTGGATCAATGCAGTCCTCATACAGGTAGAAAAGTGCAAAAGTGAAAAGATTTCTAAATAGTTTTCCTAAATGGAAATGCTAAATAAAGCACCGATAATTGGTTCATTTCCATCTCAGATTATTGTGAAATGAAGATGTTTTCACAGCCTTTTCATATGCTGCCTTGGTTTTAATGGTAATAAAAACCAGGAGAATTTCTATCCCCAAGAACTCTCAGCTGCGTTGCCATTTACTCCATTGCAGCTTCAGCATCCTCAAAGATCCCAATCCCCACTCCTCTACAGGAGCTACTGTATAATTGATAACTGCAGCAGGTACCTGCCAGGCTGATGCCCTTAAGGCTAGACGGCAAAATAAACTCACATGACCTTTATGCCACTCTACTGTTAATTAATGAGTCAGACCTCTTTTAGACGCTGGATACTTGGAGTAGAAGCCCGGAAGCACATCATATCCAACTGGCCTAAAAAGTGAATGTCTTAGATGCCTGATTATCAGGGTGAAATCATTATTTGAGGTTCTTTAATCACAATCCCAAAAAAATGGAATTGGATGTAACAGAGTTTTATTGATGATGTTTCATTGCTGTACGTGTTTACATGTAACCCAGGAGGAGGAAGATCCACACAAGCCTTGGGAAGACGGTACAGTTAGCTCAGATGCTAAAGCTAATGTTATATCATGAGCTATGAATTCTTCTGTAAGGCTGCAAACTTCAAGATCCACAGCTGTCAGGTTAAGGTTATTAATTAGAGAAGTAATGATCCATCAGTCTGAGATGCAAAACAACAACTGGCACAAATTTAAGAACACAAATCTTTTTCTTTTTTTCCCCATTTACATCAGTTACATCATCAGACATCAGATGACAACACTGGGCTGCTGTATTCAGTCCATCACAAGTTATATGATGTGTCATCATTTCACCCGGATGTTAATAATAACTTCAGAAAATAATGAATCACTTTTGCATTACACTTTTTGTTACTTTTTGTTTGACTATAATATGATTTTAGTTGACTAAAACTAGACATAAACTCATGATTCAGATGGCAAAATTATAACTAAAACTAGATAAAAAATCTGTAATTTTAATAAAATTACTAAATTTGCAGTTGAAATTAACACTGATGACTACAGATGTCTGATATTATCTGCCGATATTGGAATTAAAATATAATATCGGAAATTATCGGTATCGCTTTTTACTTTTTAATGACACAACTTTTACACAACATGCACATACTATACATCAAACTCTTCAGCTTCTTCTCACGAAAAATGTCAAAATGTGAGATAGTTTTGTTTGTTTGGCACAACTGGTAATAAATCCTGTATGATAGTATCAATTCCAAAACAGGAGATATGTGATGTTTGTTACCTGAAATGATTTAGTTTTGGGGGTTTTTTTCTCGGGGGTGGGGGCAAGCGGCAACCTCCGGCTGAGAAATGTGAGGCCTGTGCCAAAGGGCCAAAAACTGCAGTTCCCCCCTCATGGGGGGCTGGGTCCAAAAGGGAGTTAGTCCCCATAGCTTTCCATGTTAAAAAGGCCAACTTCACATCAGAATTAAACCTGTTTAAAGCCTGGTACAAAAAAACATTTTCGCTTTAATAGGTCAAGTTTACCTTCATGACAACTGCGGGGGGAGTGAATTTGTTTATAACTCATCCGTTTAGATGATATTTAAACTTGAAATTCTCCATAATTATGGGCGTTTCCTTTTGATTGACATGTGTCAGACATCCGGCGGCAAGGAGGCAGAAGGCAGCAGGACCGCTGTTTTCAGCCGATGTAGGTACCAGATGTGCTCGGGTGGTCCGATCTACTCGGGGCCCTGCGCCTGACGATGACGTCTGCTATATGATTGGCTGGACGTGGTTCGGACAAATTCGCGGGATTGTTGTTCTAGTTTGTAGATTCTTGGGACCAGTAACGATAGGTTAAATGACCCACCAGTCTCCCTGCCAGTCAGAACTGAAGCCTCAAGGATACGGGGTGAAACTTCTTCAAGAACCAAGAAAGTAAATCCAGTTACCTTCTGTTTAAGACATGAATGACCCATAAAAGAAAAGCTCATTTAATCCTGATATGACTCATCGTGTCTTCATCAGCTCTCAGAGGAATTACACCAGAACTCAGGTTACGAACCTCCATCGGTGGCTTCATGGTTTCAGTATGGAACCTCCTGCTGCTAAGCTACTGCAATATAGTCGGCCATCCTCCTGCCAGGAGCTGTTACAGCCCTGCACCACCCTGCTTGGCGCCAAAGAATAAAAGTGGTGGTGTCAGGAATGATTAGGGCAGCGTTGGTCGGAAGAGGCTCTCCTGTCAGGGCTGTTGAAGATAACAGTGGCCTCAACAGAGTCAAAATCTCAGATAAACTAACCTCTTCTCTGTTTCTTCTTTTAGCTTCTCCATTTTCTACACTACTCACAAAAGCTGCTGAAGGTTCCTGCTTTTCATGAACGACAGTAGAAAGGGCTGGTACAGACATCTGGAAATAAAGTTTTCCTGCAAAGACTTTCTTATGTGTTTAATAAATGTTCTCATAATCACATAATACAACATTACTAAATGCTAAAAGAAATTAAACCAAGTATCTAATGTTTTATGGTAAATATGGCTTTATTTGGTAATGTTGTAGTAATTCTTTTTCCCTCTCAGTTCTGGTGCTCAAACTCAGTCCTGCAGCTCCTCAGCATCATGTGACCATATGGGGGATTACATAAACCTTGTTCTCCTTGGAAATCATATAAATAACAACACAAAACATTATGTTTTATTTCCGTCACTACTGATACTGCTACATAACTCAGGTTTGACATAAAAAGTGATCATTTCAAGCCCTCGTGAAAAACTGATTAATAAACATGTCACAACATCTGAAATGCTCACAGTGTTTGCTTTATTTATGAAGAAAAAAGATGCAACACAAAGGTGCTTAGAGATCTTCAAACTGCGAAGTTAAAAAAGTTTAGTAAACTCTTGCAACTGCACATGCAGCATATAAACTCTACAGACATACAGAGAACATGCTCAGGGACAGTGATTATCAGAAGACGACCTCCGTAGCTCCGTGTGAGGAAACAATTACAACTAAATTTAAAACTAAATATGAATTAATTTGTTATTGCAAAAAATACATCTGAATTTGCTTCTTTCAATTTCCAAAAAAAACACAACAAAAATCTAGTTTGAGTACTTTTCTTATGTTGATATTTGAGTAAAATGGAAGTTTTGATTTCTGTATCGACATTTCTAAGAAAAAAAATTAATCTGTTTAAATTTCCCCTTGAAAATTAATGTTGGATAATGTTCTTTTAAATATGAGAAACTTAAATCTTTATCCTCACTTCACATTCTGAGATAATCAGACAGATAAGGGATCTAAATTTACAAACATTTAGAAAAGATTCAAAATTCAAGTTTGTGAAGTTATATCACTTTAAACTGATTTATTTGGCTGGTACTGAGCTAAAGAAACCATATAGAACATGGGCCTAGATTGTAGAGAAGAAATGTGTAAATGAATGCAAAATGTACACTGTCTTCACACGGATGTGATGCATTCAGTGGTGCTTGTCAGACAGACCCCACAGTCACATCTCAGGGCAACAGGATAGGTGTAGGTCGGGTCCACGTTGGCCTGGCAGTTGGGTAGCTTCACAGTGACCAGTCGAGTCCTGTTGTAGGTACAAACCCGCTGGTAGGACTCAATGAAGGGAGGCTCAAGGACTGGTTTCTGGGAATAAAATAAACAGACATGGTGAATGGACTGTACTTGTATAGCGCTTTTTTAGTCATGTGACCATTCATAGTGCTTTAACACTACATGTCTCATTCACCCATTCATACAGCACTTATATTAATACATACTGAGTGCTTTCTATTCACTTTCTCACCCTTGATAGGCACATTGGGGGGCAACATAGGGTTCAGGGTCTTGCCCAAGGACACTTTGACATGTAGTTAGGGGAATTAAACCACTGACCTCCTGTTTAGTAGACAACTGCTCTTCCCGTCTGAGCTATAGTCACCCACCTTTTTTTCAAACTCCAAAGACAGCTCTTTGTCACCATTTATAGTTCAACCTTTAAAGTGCTTGATAAATAAAGTTGATGTAATTTGATGTGGCGTGGCATGTTATGGTATTTATGGTCTGGCATGGTATGGTATGCTATAATCTGGTATGGTATGGCATGGCATGGCATGGTATGACATGGCATTGTGGTAAAATATGGTATAGTATGGTATAGTACATATGGTATGGCATGGTATGTTATATATAGTATGGTATTGCATGGTATGGTATAGTATGGTATATATGGTATGGTATGGTATGGTATGGTATGGTATGGTATGGTATGGTATGGTATGGTATATATGGTATGGTATATATGGTATGGTATGGTATGGTATGGTATGGTATGGTATGGTATATATGGCATGGTATTGCATGGTGTGATGCATAATTGTTTACTTGGTCATTCTAAACCAGATAAAACCATTTTCCTTCAAATGGAAATCAATCCACATTATTACACATTTAATATTTGATGAATTCTCTTGCTCTGCTTGTCATTGTCTTATCAAACCATGTTTCACAGGAATTTATGGTACACCTGCAAAGCCACTGGTAACAGTTAATAATGTATTCCTGGAATTTAATCTTATTTTTTGTATTCTGAATCCCATTCTAAGAGAGAGCAAGAATGTAATTCTTAAAGTTTTTCTATGTTCAACCTGCTTCTAGTGCAAGACATCATCTACTTCTGGTACCTTATAAACTTACTGCCAAGAAGAAACAGACAAAAAGATGTCTTTCCTCCTGGATGGGATCCAAAGAGTAACACAAACCAAAGCTATGAGCTCCTTCTCGGCTATACTGCACCAATAAAGCTGCAAGAATGATGACGTTCAAAATGCCTTCGTCACATGGCAGATGAAACTCAAGATTTTTTTTTTTTTAATCAGGCGTCTTATTAAATCCAGTTGTGACTTATTTGCACTTGCCCTTCTCCCTCTGGATGCAACATTGCTCTGTTTTTTGCAGAATATTAACTTAATCTCCTGAAGCATCCTCCTTTCTTATGCAAGAATTACATATCAGGCAGCCCGTCTCTCTAGTGTGTCAATAATTAGATCTCAGCACGGTAAGACAAACAGAATGTATATTTTTTTCCTAGACAACTTACAGAATTATATCTACCTCTCCGTGCTCCTATATTTGTACCTCTCCTGCAGCTGAATCTTCCTGCCCTCATTTGACCGTCCGCTGACCTCCCTATAGAGGGCTGAAACTGAAAACAAACCTTCCCCACGGGGATCACCTATCTCATCCATCCATCTATCTATCTGATCTGTCTACTTCTCCTTGGATGTGAAACTGGCCATCCAGCTTCTCTCTTTCATCAAACATAAAACGATACAACCAGGCTGGCTGGCTTTTTGTGGAAAGTTTGCTTGTGTCACCTCCTGATAAAATCCCTTCTCCCAGCTCCTCTCTGCTTCTACAGTACAGTAACCGCATCCCTTCTCTTCACCTCCCAGGTCTCACAGCGCCCCCAGCAGGCATCAGTGGTGATGTGCAAGCTGCCGCATCCAGGCTTCTTGGCCAGGAAAGTAAACTCCCGGACAGCACAACCAATGAAACGTCGCAGGTTGACCGCTGACACGTGATGAAGGGAATCCGGCTGCAGAGACATCCAGAGCAGGAAGCAGATGAGCATCAGTCCAGACCTCCTGTGGGATGAGAAGTTCAGTTTTGACTTGACATTTGAAGAGGAGTGGACATGAAGGAGAAGAGACAGTTTCAACTTTAAACTAGATGTAAATACTGTTTTCTGTTACTGGGTTTTTTGTTCAGTTATGTTAAATGGTACAGAGATGGATAGATAAGTACTAAAACTTCTAATTAGCTGTCTAATTAGCCGAAACACCCTGTCTTATAAACAGTGACATGTCATAACTCTGCCATAATACTGTTATCACAATGACATTTAACTAGCTGGACCAGGGAGTAAACATCATTATGGAAATTAACATTACCAGCAGAGGAGCTTTAACTTTGTGGCTTCATTCATAATTACATAAATATGCATTTTAAGTGAACCAATCATGCAAAAAAGGTGGAAAGCTACTCTCTCACCCTGCAAGTCTGTGGGCCTAAGGTGATCAGCAGCAGCATCACGAGTTTGTTTGTAACCCATAACCCATCTAATGAAGGAAATGAGGCAGTTATAGGCTGAGAAGGGAAGGTCGCTCCTCCTCTACCTTAGTAAAAAAGATTTACTTGCTTACTTTTACTCAAAACTGAACTCTGTTCCTCCAGAGATGTTACATGTGCATCTTGTTAATAAAGTCTGTTTTTGAGATCAACAGTGTTCCATGAAAAAGGGTGCAAACTGGAATTGATTCTGACTGGTCCTTGTTACGGTTCCAACTGAAACTGCTGCTTAATATGAGGATGTTCAACTTGACTGGGCTCCAATTTCCCTCTTGAACATTGTGAAAAAAAATTGAAAAAAATAGACAATTAGATCCAGAATGGGGCTGTAGATTATTGTCCTTCTTTTTACCTTCTTTAGATTTCCATCCAGCCATTTCTTTTCTGTGGAAATTCTGATTATAAAAAGATTTTTCCATCCTGGATGTGGTTTGGATGTGTGTGGTTTGCACCATCGCCTCTGCTGGAGCCTTTCTGTGCATGCGTGTGTTCTCTCTGGGTGCTCCAGCTTCTTCCACAGTCCCAAAAACATGCATGCTAGATTAATTTGTTTTTCCTATCTGCTGATATGCTCCATTGACCCTGCATTGGAATAAGCACATGTAGCTGATGGATGGTTTGGATCCTGTGCTGCTGGTAATTCTGGCACTTTGTAACATGCAGCTGCAGCTGATTGAGATTTCAAAACCACCAGTAATGTCTGAAAATAAAACCCTGAATCCAGTGAGTTGAAGAGGGGGTGTCTCAGATGTAAGGCAGGGGCAAAATGGAAAGAAATGAGGATGAATTTAAAGCTTATCTTCTCTTGTTGATGATGGGGAATGCAGTGTAGTTTATTTTACTGAGACATGGCTGTAGGAGCACATTTAACCCTCTGATGCACAAATCATTAAAAAAGTAATTTTTAACACATTTTTCTTCTGCAGACATGTAAAGTGATGCTTTACTTTATTTTTTATAAAAAAAATTTTAGCTATTCCATAAACACAAATTAATTTTCTGTCATATTTATATTCAATAAAGATACAGTTGCATCATTTTCTTGCCCTGTTTATCACTGAGGCAAACTTGGTAATCACAATGTATGTGTATATTTGACATTTTATAATATCTATTTATTCCTCTGTGAGTTGCAGTGTATTGGATGACTCACCAATGTCCACTGAAGTGGCTAGGTGTCCACTGTAGTGGACACGATGCATGAAAGAGTTAAGACTCAAACCTGTCTCTACATGGCTGTCAAACTAAGTTATTGTTATGCCCATCTATGTTTGTAAAATGGGGAATCTGTTATCTGCACCACTCGGTGTGTCAAATGGAGTGAGACAGGTCAGCATTTTGTCTCCTTTTTTATTTAACGTGTACAGTATATGACTGTGGAACGGGCTGTAGGGTTGGCAACAGTATTATCAACCACATGTTGGTGATCTTGTGATTTTTTTTTTGTCCTTATGGTGTTGGTCTACAAGAGTTGTTGCAGGTGTGCTCTCAGTAGAAGCGACTTTGATATAAGATATAACTCCAAGAAAAGTTTCATGGTTATTTATAGAAGAAAAGACTCAAAGCAGACGTTCCTGACTTTGTTTTGTCTGGTTATAGACTGAATGTCAGTCATGAGTTTAAATATTTGGGGCACTATGTGACTGCAGAGCTGTCTCATGATATACACAGTGTCGTATGCTGTATGGTCGGGCCAACATGCTAATGCAAACTGTAAAGATTAGACTCTTTAAGGCCTTTTGAACTCCCATGTACTCGGCCCACCTGTGGAGGCACTACAAAAAGAGCAGCATGCAAAGACTCATTGTGGTATATAATGATGGTATGCAGATGCTTCTTAGGGTCCCACGGTGGAGTAGTGCGAGCCAAATGTTTGTAAATGCAGGTGTGCCCACTTGCCCTGCGGTACAGGCAGAGGTGGAAAAAGCACTGAAAAACTGAAATTAAGTAAAAGTATCTTTACTTTGCTTAAATTCTACTCAAGTGAATGTAAAAGTACCCATCTAAAAATCTACATGAGTAAAAGTAAGAAAAGTACTTGATTTAAAATGATATTTGAGTAAAAGTTATTTAGTTACTTTCATTATTGATATCATGACGGCATGTTTTGCTTAACCAGGATGGTTTTAACTAAAAAATTAATATAATGTTTGGGATAGACAGAAAAAAGCACATATGCGTTACACCAAACGTCAATCCCCCCATTTAATTCTTTACTCAGTAACAGTGGAGGTTTCCAATGTACTGAAGTAAAATTACTTGGGTCAAAATGTACTTGAGTGCAAGTAGAATTACTTATTTCAAAAACTACTTGCAAAATTACAAATAACTCACAAAAGCTACTCAATTACAGTAACTTGAGTAAATGTAATTCATTACTTTCCACCTCTGAGTACAGGTGTATGTGCAGGCAGTCAGACTCTGACAACAGCATAATCGCTGCATTGACCAATCCTGGACTGAGCTCAGTGCGTTACTTTGCTACTTTATGGACTCATTGGCGTGTGAACCTATATAGAAAAGTATTTTAATTGTTTTGCGTCTGTGAGATTAAGAACTTCAGCATCCCAGATGTTGAACTGTTCGCTGCTGACATGGAATCATCAGCTCAGTTGTTACAAACCCAAATACAATCTCTGGAGATTTCAATCAAGTCTCTCTTTCTGCAATATTTCCAACTTCCCAGCATGCCTGTTTATTTAAGTATGAATAACATTCATCATTTATACTGCAATGACATAATAAAGTCTTATTTATTTAAATTCAGTTCTATTCAGTTCAACTAAATGTTGTCAAGACTCACAATATGACAGCTGGAGACTACATAGGCCTCCAATGCAACAAAAAAACATTTAGCCAGTAAAACAGGGCCAGTATCTTCAGAGCAGAACAACTGGCTACATATAATGACTCTGTGAAGGTACATTATATGAAACCAACCTGCAACATATCTAAATTACCCACATAGGTCTCTGTTTGCCATCTTCAACAGAGCGAAAACTGGATGCTAATGTGTCATATTAAGATATCTTCAGGTCCAATATCAAAAGTTAGCTTTTTTAAAATATTTTGTCTTTAAAACAATAAAAGAAAATAGATCTTTTAATTCAACAAAGTTCTCTAAAGGAACTTAACATTAATATATTAATGTTTATATTTTTGGTAACTTGGTCAAGAATCAGTAAAACAATAAACAAAAATAACCAAAAAAATTTTTTTTCTCAAACATTTTAGTCCATATAAAATAAAATTTCTTGGGTTTCATCTCCAGCTCACACCACTCAACAATAAAGTCTTGCTGCAGAGCTTATTCAATGTAAACACTTTCCTGGATGTTACTTGTGGTTAAATCAGTAAAAATGAACTTTTCTACATTATTTTCTGTATCACTCACCCTTGTTGCTTTTTCCTTTGAAGGGTCATGTCAGCTGTGACTCACGGCCGGCGTTTGCAATAAAAAACGGACAACACAACAAAAAAAAGTGGACGTTTGCTGTCTAATGAGCTGCCACTGTTAATCTTTAATTCTCAGATGTTAAAGTGTTTGCTCCAAAGCTCCACTTCTGCAGTATTGTTTGCTAACATGAATTATAGCTCTTGTCGCTGTGTGTTCCTCAGTCCTGAACTATCTGCTAATGGATCTGACAGTGCAAGCCAGGGCTTTTTATCATCTCATGTCATGGCAATCAACGGCTGAAGTCCTCACCTCACTCTCCCTCTTCTCCCATCTCTGTGAACCCCCGGAGGGCCTTCATACCTGTCACTGCCCATCCAGTTTAGTCACCAGCTTGTTCCCACTCCATTACCTTAATTGAGGAAAGAGTCTGCCCTTTTGTTGATAGTCATTCACACGGAAGACGGGGAACAACACACTCAAACACAGTTCCTACCTGTGTCTACTCTCACTCATGCAAGCTCAATTAGCTGGCTCCAGAGACAGAGCATGCTCCTGTTCCCACATGCCAGCTGCAAACATTTCACCCACATTGATCTCCTTTTTTTGCCTTCATATTATTATGTTTTACTTTTTTGTCACAAGTGACATGCATGGCATGTATTCCCACAGAAATTATAAGCTAGGTGTTACTCAGGCTGTGCCTACTTTATTACTTGCTTAAGACAGAAGGGAGGACATGTTTGTGTGTATTTAGGCTCATAAGGAATTTGCAAATGTCAGAGGCCCTGCAGGCAGTGTTTGCATCACTGCAGCAAAACTGCTCTCAAGTAGTTCAGGAAATGAATCTTTACAAGTAAATTTGAGACCAAGCAATTAAAAAAAAAAGAAAGATGATGAGAGAAAAAATTTGTGTGAAAGATGAGTCAGGGACAGGCTCACACTCATGTAAGACGCCTTGACTTTCTTATGAGAAAAAAGACTCGCCCTTACTAAGCTGCATGGAATAAGTGGATTGATGTAATTGGATAATTCTGGTGATTACAATGAGGTTGATTGTAATCCATTACAACGGGGGTAATCCTGGATTTTCCCCAATCCAGCTCTTGTGTTATTACCCTCAAGTTATTAATCAGAGATTCTATTTTCCTCATCCATTTCCAAGAGGAAACTTCTTTTCAACCTTTTAGGATAAATCCATCTTTACTAACAGCTGGGTACAAAGTTTAGTTCAGTTACTTATACCTCACATACAATCACTGTACTTGCCCACACCTGACGTTATTTTAGGGTAGACTGGTTGGAGATCATAGAAAGGTAACAGGAAGTCCAGTAAGCACTGGTTCCAACCAAGGTATGCAGAATATCATCTCTGAACACACAACACATCCAACCTTGAAGCAGATGGGC
>JBBBVU010000026.1:1539846-1550116 GCA_037177055.1 Atherinosoma microstoma
GAAGCTGGAGACACGTTCCACAGCCATCCCGTTGATGTGAATGGGGTTGTGTGTGTTTCCACTCTCCCTCCTGAAGTAAACGATAAGCTCCTTAGTCTTGCTGGTGTTAAGGAGCAGCTTATTGTCAGCACACCAAGTGGCCAGATGCTGTACCTCCTCCCTGTAGGCTGTCTCATCATTGTTGCTGATGAGGCCGATCACCGTCGTGTCGTCCACCATTTGCAGGTGAGCCTAGACTCTTGGCTTTCAAACGGACCAGAGTCCACTTCTTTGGTCCTCTGCAGAGTGCGGTTGGTAGGGTTGGGCAGATTGATCTAGAATAATCTAGAATATCGATAAAGTTGATATCGATCGATACTCGTGTGATGACATCAGTACTTTAATGTATGGCTTGAAAACTGTCAGAATCTTCACAACTAAGGATGATAAAGTGGTTTTTGATGGGTTTGATTCACAGCTGTTACATGTCCAAAAATCAGCTTCTCCTGCTGGGAAAATGGCAAATTCAGATTTTAAAATAGCTTCAGTAAGAACTTTGGTTCTAGATACCGGATTATAAAGAAATTTAAATCTATGGCTTGAAACCGATCACAAACCTAATAAATAAGGAGACTTTGTGATTTTTGGTAGATTCGGTTCACTTCGGTGACAAAGCATCTACGTGCCCCAAATCAGCTTCTCCTAATGGGAAAGTGCCGAATTCAGATTTTTATGGTGTGAGTAATATCTTTGTTATTTATGCATTAAAAATGAATGCAATAATTCCACAGATAAATCTCTTAGGGTTAATTTTCACAGCCCTTTAAAAAGTATTGGCATCACTATCGACGATTCTGGCCCATACCAAATCTTGCAGTATCGCCAGTGGTTGGTGGTCAAACGGCGCCAAATGAATCGTACTATCCGTGGAAGCGGACCAAACAGCGGCAGTGTAAATGCGCCTTAAGTGTTCGTAGGATTTGTTCTTACCTAAGAACAAGTCCAAGGTACGAAGATTTTCAAGAATGCCACAATCTTCATAAAAAGTTCTTTAATAGGAATTAAGAACAAACTTGTTAGTAAGAACGGTTGGTGGCTGAGGCTCAGAAGTCTTGTGGTTTGTTTAGATCCAGCTAAGGCAACCTAAATCGTGTTGCCATGTTCTTCCCAGAAAGAAGAGGCTTTCTCCAGGAACCCTTCCCAACAAGCCATACTGGTTCAGTCTTTCCTCACTGGACTGGACTGTGACATGTAACTATTGGACTTTGCCAGTTTCTTTGACCATTGCCTGATCTGTCCTTCGGTTGAACTTGCTGGGACTTCACCTCCTGGGAAGATTGGCAGCTGTCTTGAATGTTTTCCACTTTTGGATAATCTTTCTGTAGAAGACAGTTTAGCTTTAGTTTAACATTTTCTTGAACATCTTGTTCTTACATTCCCTGAGTTGGACGTGCGCATCGGTGGTTTGAGTGCAGTCATAAGCAGGTCTGGTCCTCACAGAGACCCATAAACAGAGTCCCGCAGAGTTCTGAGCTGCAGACATGAAAGAGACGGATCTGCAGGAGCTCGCAGTCCTCCGCCTGCTTTAATTGCATTCTTCCTCTTCGGGACAATGGAGTCGTGATCTGGACAAATGTGGCCAGAGGATGGAGTGGACAGGAAGTAGAGCTCCCTCACCCTCACATTGTTCGAAACGATAACGCTGCCACACTCTGCCAACACCGACCAACCTGCAGGTGGGCTCAGACCGAGGCCAGGATGCAGAGCAGGTCCTTCCTGGCCCATGATGATGAAAAACATCTCCATCTGATCTGATTTTCTTGGAAACACAGGATGTTTTTGTCTAACATTTATCGTCACTGATGGGTTTTATCAGAAATTACCACAAACATAAAATAAACTTGACAAATATCATCAGACTGACTATAGGTCTACAACGTAGACGGCGTAACTCGGCACCTGATGCAGAAGCAGGCCGGCCTGCAGACTCTGATCACACGTTTCATTGTTGGCTTTCAGCGCTGCAGAAACGAAGGAAGGAAAGAAGGAGGGCTGGAAATCAAACTGTGTCTCCAGCTGAGCCTCCAACGGTAACACAAACAGCCGGTAGAAGCCAAAATAAAGTAATAAATCCCCAAAAAGCTTTTTAGCTCTGCAGGTCGTCAGAGTTTCATAAACAAACAGGAGAAACCGGAGCGGCTTGTTCACCGTGACGCACTCTACATCTATTAAACACTTCTTTATATTGTAATGCTCGCATGCAGGTACGGGACAAAATGATTGTTCTCAGTCACGAAGCTCCATTCATCGAGTTTAAACTGAAGCAAACGAAAACTTCTGCAGAATTTTAACTTTTACTTAAATAGTAAAATGATAAAGAACTTCATTGACATCAGTATGAGTGACGGCAGAGTGTGAAGCTCTTAATAAGCTGCTCATGTCTGTCTGGGAATCGTGCCATACAGTCAGGGTGCAGGTGAGCCCAACCAAAGAAGAAGAAGAGCAGCTATGATGTCACTCTCCTGCGCTGCTTAGGATTGCGAATTCAAACTGATTTATGCGGGGTGGCATGAAAAGGAAAAATGAATGTCCTCTGTTTTGATTTGAGTCGTCGTAGAATGAGCAGTTTTGAAGAAGAACATGATGATCGATCACTAATTTTATTTATGGGTCGAATAAGCAGCTAGTTGTTACAATTTTCCTTGCAATCAATAAAGTATTTATCTATCTATCTATGACTTTGAAATGAAAATAATTTCTGTTGATGCATATTAATTTTCAAATTTGACATTTCAAATTGAATTTTGTTACTATTTGCTGGGGCATCTTTTGAAAATGAAATCTTAAACATCATTTTCCGAATCATTTTCTGAATCATGAAAATAAAAATGCAGCTTTAATGTTTTATTATTAATTTTATTTATGAGTCAAAAAATGCAGCTATATTTTGAAAATGAAAAAGCATTTCTGTTAATCCATTTTAATTTGGATTATGGTTCAGATTCACTTCTATATCTGCTTTGTGCTTTTAATTCACTCTGTATTACAAAATCCTTACACAGCCTTTAATCTGCAGCATGGAAACTCTAATAGGTCTCAACCTTGATGGAAGAAAACACAGGAGGATGTTTGCAGGATCGTTTCCATAGCAATGAAAATCTCCTTCACAACGTCCACCCAAGAGAATAAACCTCTCCAGGACGTAGGTCTATCAGTGTCTATATCTACCATAAGAGGGCAGATACAGAGGATTCACCATGAGTTGTAAACCATTAAACCTTCATGGTTTGTGTGGAGGATGTGGACCAGGACCTGGAGGCGGACAGGAGCACAAATGTTTCATTCATACAGACTCACACAGAGCTGCACACCGAAACAGGCCCAGATGACACTGAAGAAACTATGACGAAACCAAGGGGTATATGTGGCAGGGATGAAGGCCTGGGGGGGGGGGGTGAGAGTCATGCTGACCAACCCAAATAGCGCAAATATGGGGCGTCCAGGGCTCTTATGTGTAAAAAATATATATTAAACAGTTTGTCAAATCTCTTAAGTCCATCCATCCATCCATTTTCTGTACCGCTTAATCCATGCAGGGTCGCAGGGGGCTGGAGCCTATCCCAGCCATTATCAGGTGAGAGGCAGGGTACACCTGGACAGGTTGCCAGTCCATCACAGGGCCAACACAGAGAAACAGACAACCATTTAGAGTGACCAATTAACCTAACATGTGGACAGTGGGAGGAAGATGGAGTACCTGGTGAGAACCCACGCATGCACAGGGAGAACATGCAAACTTCACATAGAGAGGCCAGTGTTTCAAACTCTGCCCGGGGCTCGAACCAGTGACCTTCTTACTGTGAGGCTGCAGTGCTAACCACCACACCACCGTGCAGCCCAATCTCTTAAGTGTTCCCTTTTAATATCACATCAAAAGTATTCAAATACACCTCGTGGTTGCAGAGAGAGTCATTTTCCTAAAATAATGCATTGTCGAGAAAAATAGGCTTAGGGTTCAAAGGGATAAAACTCCTGCGTTCATGTTATGCTCCAGTTTTTACCTCCTAAGCACTCATTAACAACTAACCGAAGACAAAAACACAAGTGGAAGTACGGTGGAAAAATGCAGGGTGGGTTATTTCTAAGGTTTCTAACCAGAATGCATCCTTTCAGGAAGAGTTTCTGTTACAGACGGAATCTAAATGATGATGAAATCCCTGAAAAACAGATTGTTCGTGTGTGGATGAAGTTATATCTCCAAAGGGGGAAAAAAAACTGTTAATTCTATGCTGCAGTTTCATTCTATCATCAAATTACTTTTCCAGCTTAAAGGTCTCAAATGCAAACAAGAAAAATACTCAGGTGGACAAAAGAAATTATTTTTATTATGTTGAAACTTCTGCTGCTTAATGCCTTTTCAGGTCGGATAACTTTACAGTTTAACTTCCTACAGAGACCAAATTAAACTAAATCCATTCTCCACGCTTGGGTAACCTGTAGATTTCACCAAACCTGAGCGTACATTTCAGAGCTGATGGTTCTGGACGTGATCCTTCCAGAGAAGCTGAAAACTCTTCATGATCCTCGAGGAAAGATCGCGCTTTCATAAACACACATTCATGATTGAAGTGGTTTCTCCAGCCATCAGTTGTAAAGCTAAACATGCAGAGTTCACTGAGTGTGTGCATGTGTGTGTGTCATTGTTCACTGGGAGGCAGAGTGTGGACCAGAGCTCCCAGTATTGTAACGAGCAGGAACAAAGAGTCTGTTTTCATGGGACAGGAAGTCATTGAGCAGATCAGATGGCTCTGAGTGAAGCTGTTTGTACAGCTCTGAAGAAGAAAGAAAACCCATAAAAAACTGAAAAATATAGAAATCTTCTGGTGGTCATGTCAACATAACTTCAGATAAACAACATGACATCCTTTTTATCTTTTAGATTCATTATATCCACCAAAATGTATCCGATGCAAAGTTTCATTTTTATGCTGATGATACTGATGTTTTGTTTTTTTTTGTTGTCACTTCTCGGTTCACAGATTGATGTTGTATCATGTTACAGACATTTTGGTATTTCTTTCTTTTACTCCACATATCCGTCAATGGTAAAAAAGTTCAACTTGAAGCTTGGTTTATATTCCAGGGTTTAGGCTGGTTGCTGCCACACTACAGCCTGATCCCTTCATGGCGGTGTTAGGGAAGAGTTAAAGCTGTCCTGTGTTCAGAAAATACCCTGCTCATGCATCACTGCACACTTGCTGAAACCTCCTGCTTATGTCCACTGGATCAGAGAAGTTATGTTGGGATTGTGTTTAGAAAAAAAATAGATTTATAATACACAGATCAGAAGAATACAACTTCAAAAGCTCATATCAAGAGATTGATTTTTCTCTTTATATTCTTTTATTGTCTTCTGGTCTTTTTAAGGTCCAGAAAGTTGGTGCTACGGTCGGACACAATCGTTTGAGTTTATGTGTGTTTCTTTTTTTTTATTGTAATGCAAATGATTCTCAACATGGAAAAAATTATTAAATAGAGTTGAAAAAAATTAAATTAAATAAATGTATGGAATAGCACAATATGGAAATAAACAAGTATCGCATGTAACAACTTGATTAAATGGACTCAATTCAATTTAATAATGCACGCTTGCTGAAACCACGTGATAAACTTCCACCTGGTTCGGAGCTCCTCAGGGATCCATTCAAGGTCATCTGTCATGATATGAGGGTTTTTGGTTTTATTTTATGTATTTTTGGTTTCCTGTTTTATTTTGTAGTTTCCTCCCCTGTGGTTTTGGTTCAGTTCTGACAATTAGTTCACCTGATCTCGTTTGTTCATTCACTTCACCTGTTGCTCATTTGTCCCTCAGTGTATTTAGTCTCCTTTGGTTTTCAGTTCCCTGGTCAGTTCATCCTGTTGGTTTCCCCTGTCATGCGCTTGCTAGTTTCTCTGTTGTTTTTCCTGGTTTTCTGGCTTAAACCATCATCACAGCATTCCATCTGCCTCCTGTTGCTTCATCCTGCATTTGGGTCCATTCCTCCACACTCATCGTGACACATCTTTATATTAGCATTAGTTTTCTATAGGCTCATACAGACAGATCAGCATCATTTCATCCATCTCACACTCTACTGAACTTAAGCAAAATAATGTCTTTATTGCAGAGTTGGTTCAGTTGGTACGAGTCATGATAGCAAAAACAATTTAATCCAGTGGAGTCTCATTAAAACATTAAAACCAGCTCTCAGGTCTTTCACTTTAAACATTATAGAACATTATGAAAATTATAGAAGCAAAAAATTTAACAGCACATCAAAGTGAGTTTGAGGAATTCAGTAGATAACAGATTCAGTCTAATGGTCTATTGTGTCTGTCCAGTGACACTGATAGAAAAGTAAATAATTTTTGCCATGTATTACTAATGTGTTGACAGTTTGCCCAATGTACACAAATTATGTGTTTCAAACTACGTACTTTAAATGCTTCATACTGACAATCTCAAAATGTATTGTTTTGTGGTTTTTGAGTAGAATTTAGTTGAATAAAATCATAAATATTTACAAACGTGTGTTGCAGCAATAAATTCCCACCAATAACTAATGCATGGTCATGAATTAATGATCTCATTCCCACATGTTTTTCATCTGTGGCCACAACTTAGTAACACATGGTGGATTAATGTATTCATAAAACTCTTTTAAAAAGTTACACATGATTCCATAATAATAATAATAATAATAACAATAATAATAAATATGATTAGGTGATACACCAGCACTCCCAGCAGCAGCTGTGAAGTTGTGTTAGTAATGTTAACTGTGAGGTTTTGTCTTCCTCTGGTGGTAAAAAACAATCAATAATAAAGCATATGATGCAATAAAAAGAGAGCATTAGAGGTAAAGGAGGGAGAACGTGACCAAATAGTCTGTCTAATGATTTACTGATTCTGAATACTTTATAAATACTGCAGCTGTTGCTTTCTAATCTACACATCTATCATCTATTACTAACTTTCTTTACAGTCCCACTCTTCATTGTTTACATCCTGAAGTCCAGAAGTTCTAATCTACACTGTCTGGGGTTGTTAGTGAGTCTCTGAGTGGAATCCTTCAGTAAAAGGTGCAGCAGACGTGCAGGTGAACAGTCACCATGAAACTAATGTGTGGTTATGTGAATGTATCGGTGTAATGGTGGGAGGGGATCTTTCCCTCCAGTAAAACCACCACTGATCCTGTCTTTCCTTTGTCACATGAAAACTTTACACTGAATTTTGATCTTTTACATTTTACTCAACTTGCCAAACATTATATTCATTGTTTAGTTAAAAACATCCTTGTTAAGCAACATATGCCATCATGATATCACTAATGAAGTAACTAAGTAACTTGTACTCAAATTACATTTTAAACCAAGTACTTTTTTACTTTTACTCAAGTAGATTATTAGGTAGGTACTTTTACTTTTACTTGAGTAGAATTTAAGCAAAGTAAAAGATACTTTTACTTAATTACAATTTGTCAGTACTTTTTCCACCTCTGCAAACTGGAACAAATAAATGAAGATTTACCACGAGGAAACAATGCTTCTCAACTCTGATCAGAAAAACTGTGGAAGTTGGAAACAAAGAATCAAGTACTGGACGTTTAGAAGTCTTTGGTTCATCTGTCTATCTAGAGTTGGGTCACCAGCACTTAGCAGCAGGCAGCAGAGACGGTTTCACCTTCCGTGCAGGATGGAAGATGTCTTTGACCTCCGTCTCCAGACGGACACCAGGAACCTTGAAGATGGACACCGCTGGAAAACAGAAAGTTAGAATTGGCTTTTAATTGATTTTCTTTATTTTTCTTTGTTAGATCTTCAAATAAAATGTGGAAGAAGTCTCAAGTATTGAGGTCAAGGTGTGTGAAAGTATCCTGTAAGAAGTTGTTTGGTTGTCGGGTTATAAAAAATGCTTTTGGCAGCTAAAGATGCCGACCTGGTTAAAGACGAACTGTGTAACTTTCCGATCTTACAACTTTGCTTTCTGGACCTGTTTGATGGCTACTGTATCATCTATTCTGTACATTTCTACCCAGCAGCGCTGAGGCTGAGAAACCAACTAAAGACAGTTACCTCTGGGACGCCGCGTGACGTCGCAGCTGAATTTAGCTTTACACACCGTGTCACATGCTGGCCAGAGGATATAAACACACAGGCTGTTTGAATGTGCACCAAGGGTGATTCAGCAAAGAAATGTAAGAAGAGATTATCGGTGGAAGACAGGAAAAGAAAGAGAGAAAATGACAGAGCAAGAGATAAGACATGAGTTAACACTATGTGGCAACAAGAGCAGTAACACCTAGGCCATGTTTATTCTCATATTATCCCTAATATGTCCTCCTCTGGCACTTTTGTCTATTTGTCCAAGATTTTTTGTGTGTATGTGTGAAATAAGTTCCTAATCAACATCTAATCAATATTCTAATAATCAGAAATAATTTCACACACCCGGTGATTCCAAGGCTCCAAAAATACCAGGAGTTCCTGCACCTGCCTACAAAGGAAACCAGTTGAATCTGGTGGAATCCAGTAAAAATGGCAAATATCACGACTTGTCAACAAAATGAAATACTGACATTAAAGAATGAATGGGTTTAAGAACAGTGACGTGTTAATGGTTCCACAGCGGTAACCAGAGGGACTATCTGATACGACATAGAAAATATTAATGACATTAGATCAATTTTTCTGTTAATCTTTGATGTCTCTAAGACTTTAATCACCACCAAAGCCCCATTCCTGTAGTATTTATTTAATTGAACTGATCTTACTGTCTCTGAGGTGCATGATGGGAGGAGGAAGAATGCTGAAGTACGGGTGCTGCTGGGCCTCCTGAGCTGAGATCCGGTCTACTGGAACCAGCTTCAGCATCTTCTGAACCAGGTCCTCGGTTTTATAGGGCAGCTGCTCCAACCTGGTCCAGATCAACACAGACTGAAGAAAGACCTGCTCCAAACTCATCTCTGCACATTTATGTTCACATCAAGGTTCCTAGACTCAAATTTACTAATTTCTTAGTCGATTTATCAGCCATGTTTGATGCCTAAATAGTTTCAAATTGTAGAATGTCAGAAATGTCTGAAGATGTTGAGAATAAGTAAACACGATCTCACGTGCCCTCAAAAAAATTGTGTCATTCATGCAAATACATAAGAATTATCTTAATTGATCTACAATCAATTAGCCCTGATGTTATTAATGCTGTTGGCCAATCAGGAAAAGAATCTTGTTTCCTCTGAATCATTGTGTTAAGGGTCCACTGGTGAGCATCCAGCTAGCAAAATCTAAGTCAACTAGTGCTGCGTTCCATTTGAACTTGGAACTCAGAATTTCAGACTTCCCGGTTGGAAGTTTGACCTGGAACGCCCACCTGAGGTCGGATTTCCGACTGGTAAGTCGGAAGATCCTCAACACCTCCGACTTCACGTTTAAAGATGGCTGCGCCCAGTTTTTACAGTGTAGAAGCTGTAATATCACGTTTATTTGCACTTCTGACCAGTTTTTGTTGCATTAAATCAGCCGTACATGTCGTAATGTTGGATTTAAATGTTCGCACACGTAGTATTGTTGGATATAAATGTAGGGAGATGCTGCTGCAGTATAATTCTCATTTTTCATGAAGTACGCTGTCAGCAGTGACCAGTTCCGAGGTAAATAGAACGCACCATAAGCATAGAGTCGAGCAGCATCTGTGGGCTCTAAGCAAAAGCTTTTATAAAAGCTCCAAACATCATGAAAGGAAGACAGGATTTAAAACGTAGGCATACTGTAGTCAACAGGTCTGAAAAATAAAGACAAAGAATAAGCCTGTATTCTCGTTTATAACCAGCAGGGGACACCTTCTGTCCCAAAATAAGACCAATTAGCATTACGTCAAATAATAGTCAGAAAAAGAACTTCACTTCTTTTCCCCCCAAACACTTTCCCTCCAACATCAGGAGGACTATGTTTAATGGTTGAGGAAATGTGTGTGTGTGTGTGTGTGTGTGTGTGTGTGTGTGGGGGGGGGGGGGGGTATTTGGGGGTTGGGGGAGGAGGGTGGGTGCTAATGGGTTCTTGGGGTATGCGGCCTGGGCACTGGGGTGCGGATGGACTTCCGTTGGGTGGCCGTCTGGGGGGGCCCGGTCCCCCCCGAGTGGTGTCCGAGCCCTCTGCCTCTGGGGGTGGGGGGCGTCCCCGGGCTCTTGGGCCCGGTGGTCCTGTCCCTGTCTTCCCCGGGTGGCTGGTGCTCGGCGGAGCTGGCGGCTGC
>JBBBVU010000026.1:1676861-1689957 GCA_037177055.1 Atherinosoma microstoma
GCCCAAACTCATGTCATCGCTCTCCACTGGAATCCAATTCAAAGCTCTGCTTCTGGCTTACAAAACAATAACCCAACTGGCTCCTGTCCAGAGCTACACTCCCTCTCCACAGCTACGCTGCCTGTGAAAGACTCCTAGTGGTCCCACCACAACGTGGCGCAAAATCAGTAGCTAGACTCTGTTGTTACCCGGTGATGGAACGATCTACAGAACTCTGTCCGATCCGCAGAGTCACTTTTAAGAGCAAGCTAAAGACTCAGCTGTTCAAAGAATAAGTCTGCACTTAGATCAACTCATCTCTGAACAAGATGTTTCACTTATGCCCAAGAAAATGATATTGTGTTGTGATACACTTACACCCAAAACTGTGATGATATTGTGATCTCATAATTAATCAAGGGACTAAAAATAATAACAAAAATAAAAATTAAGAAAAAACCTGCCTCTAGCACTCCATGGCAGTCTGACAAGCACTTAACCACGATGTCCCCTCTTGTTTGATTTCTTGCTTGTGTTGTTCTCATTGTCAGTTCTAAGTTGCTTTGGACAAAAGTGTCTGCTAAATGACTGTAGATTAGAATAGAACAGATTTATAGATAAGCAACATTTTTGTGCGGACATTGAATGATCTCAGCTTCCTTCACAAGTAGAGTCTGCTCTGTCCTTTTACTTCAGGGATCACCATCTCCAGACCCCTTGGACCAGTGTTCTGCAGGTTTTTGATGTTTCTATTATTTGGATGTTTGGTCCACATGGATGAGGTGTTATGGAGACTCCCAGAAACGTGAATTTTCCAAAATGGGCCCCAAATTAAATAAATCTGAAAAACACTCCATTTTGTCTCAACGCTTCTTTCCTGAACTAATGACATCATTGCTCCACCTTTCTCGTAACCCACATATGCACAACTCCACGAGTTTCTGAGCATGCTCCATGTCGTCTTGTCTGCTTTTAGTGTATTTCTATGGCAGTGTTACAGCACCACTTCCAGGCCCCGGCAAAATTTGAACCTTTCTGAACTAATACGTGATTCTGGTTTAATTGTTTTTAAGTGTACATTGGTGTATTTGAATCGTTTTGTCCCAGGGATTTTATGCCATGCACTTGTATTTTGGACCTTACCCACCTGGTCTGGTGTGGGTAAGGTGTGAGGTAAATCAGATCTTTTATTTAGGCAATAATCCAAGTCTTCAGGCAGGCAGAAAGAGCTGAGAATGAAAACACTGGAAACCCAAAGGAAACCAGGAGGCTTGGAGCGGGGGACCGAAGAGTAGGGAAGTCCAACTGTGCATAAACGAGGTCCAACAAGGAGTGAGTGTGGAGCTGGTGAATATAAAGCCAGGTGAGTAATTGGTAACAGGTGTGGATGGTTAGTATTCGGTGATTGGCAGCGGGGATATGGAGAGGAAGAGGGTGCAGGTGTAACAGGTGGCAGATGGGTCATTGGCCCCTCTTCCTGTTTTTATACTGTTCACTCCATGGTATCCATGTGCAGTGGGTGAAACTGGACTGGGCGTTCTCTTATGAATGCAGCCTGGGTTTTGTTTTTGTTTTGCTTTCTTCTGAGGGGTTATTGTGTGTATGGTAGTTTTTCATTATTTTGATTTCATTGCATGTAGGCTATTAATCCCTCTTTTTATTTCCAGGATTTTGCTGTTTAAAAACCCAACATTTGTACGTTGGTTATTTATGTATGTGATCATCAGTTAGTTTCTTTTTGTGTTTAGGTACCTAAGGTTTTTTTAAAATTTTTTTTTACTCTTTGTTCATATTTCTAAACAATTGTTAATAAAAACATGGTTTTATTGTGACTCCGTCTGTCTGGGTGCATAATTCGAACCTGTGACCCTTTTTATTTATATAGATTACTGGAGGATAGATTCCCGTCTCTCCTGAAGATGCATTGTCGACATACTGTGAGTTAAAACAAACCAGAATTTCCCATGCACTCCTTCCTCGCTCTGCCACAATATGAAGCAAAACTAGTTACATTTTTCTTTTATAGTTGGGAAAAATGGTAAAGTTGTCAGTTCCAGATTATTTTGTTACACTCTCAGAAAAGTCTGTGAAAACAGGGCCAAATGTGTCATAATGATGTTATTTTTTGCAGTAGTTTTATCAGTATTATTTTAATATGCACATTGCATCTTGGGAACAACAACCCTTCTCAACAACATACTGTATCTGGAGTCCTGAGTACTGGGGGGTATTCCATGAAGCTGGATTAAGGGAAATCCTGGCTTATCTCGCCTGGGCAGGCTAACTTTCAAGCTTAGCTTAGCTGCGTCTCAAAAAATGTCTGACGGACTGAAACAGACTCATGAAATAAAAGTTCCACCTGATAGAATTCCAGTTCCCACCCCTCATCATCTGTATAATAATAAAAATAAACACACACACACATACAAAAAAACCCTAAAACTTCTTTAGTGCCAGTGCAACTAAAGAAATGGAACTATACTACTAAACATGAGAATAAATGAAAAAGAATTCATTAAAACTAAATAGGCTACCTTATTACATCTCCCTCCCACATTGCATGAACACCCGACCTATATTTCCATTAATACTTATTCTTTACCTAATTTAGCATTGACACAGTTGCAGTTTAACTTAGAGCAATTGTAAGAAGGCTTAGTGGATAGAAATAATGATCATTTTCAAACATTGTTAGGTGATGCCCCCCCCCCCCACTGTATACATAAATGTAAAGACAAATTTCTAATACACTATGCATGAACCAAACAATAATGAAAAGTTTCAGGGGTAGAAATGAAATTGGGCATGAACTTAATAACTGATCTTGGATAAGCTTAATTCTATCACATGTTTCGATGTGAAGTAAATCGCGTGATATGGTTCAACTATTCATATTATTTCAGTATGGTATTATTCTGTGAATGCAACATGGAAAATACAGTAAAAATATACAGTGAAAATACAGAATTTTCCATTATTGGATGAACAGAAGTTTCTGTATGGTTAACGGTATAATGTCCTGGGACTTCTCTGTTTTTCTAAGGATATCTCTCTCATGCATTTATGCTCGACACAGAAGATGGATATGCAGATGGACGGACAGTTTTGTTCGTCTCCTGCGTCTGTTCCGCTTATAATTTGGTCCGTTTTCATGGAACTTAGCCAGAAAATGGAGCAATACCACTGGAAATTAAGGCTGGGTGCAAATTTTTGTATCGATCCGAGACCAGTAATCCAGTAAATCCAGGGCAAGTATGGGTGATACCGATATTGATACATACTGTTTGGCTTAAACTTTCACAACCATTTAATGATTTTGCCTTTAATTATTGATCATAATAAAACCCAGTAGCCTATAAAGATTTTTTTCAAATAAAATATTTTCTAATCAACAAACTGAATGGTAAAAGAGAGAAATTTAAATCTGAGCATCTTTTTTTGTAAACAATATAAAATGACATCAACAATGTAACAATTTTAAAAGTCCTCTACAAGAAAAGTTTTGATCTCGATCGATATCGATACTAGCCTTGGTATTGATAGTATCGATACTTGGACGGATCTGCCCAGCCCTACCGGAAATCACGGGGGGAATGCTGAGCAGAAACAAACCAAAGAAGAAAAACAGAAGTGGGAAGGAAATAAATGCAGAAGAAGATTGAACACGAATGTAATAACTTGAAATTTTGTAAGCTTTTGAAGAAAGGCTTTGAGATTTTTTATGGCGTGTTGGGCGGTTGCATTAACGTCGGATCACAGGTGTGAACTCTGAACTCAGCACTGCCCACTAGTGGAGGTCAACCATGGCAACGTAAAAGATGCATGGAAGTATGAGGACGGCGACATATAAGAACGTTTGAAACGGACGTCCCTATTTACGGGAACATAAATGGGCCTTTAGAGTGTCGCTATTGATAACTATCCCTGGACACCTATTGATAACTCCTACTAGTACTAACTAAGCTAGCTCCTACAGTTTCTGTGACAAATTATTATTTTTTAAAGTCTCATTGTGCATCAATTTCCTATTCTTGAAAAAAAAAATGTTCCACTTTCATAAAAGAGCTTCATTGTCATGTTTTTTAATGAATTATTAGAGGAAGTTTCTTGAGAAGGTGAAGGTTTCTTCTTATGGACTGTGTCTTTAAAATGACTGATCTGTAGAGTTAAAATTATAGATCTGGTCAGGCATAGGCTTCCTCTGATAGGGCTAATTATAGAGGATTTCCATGGTGATATGATATCCAGGAAGTATCATCTCCCACCACCCTGAACCGAGCTGCTAACATGACCTGGTTTCACCTGAGAGGAGGGAGATTGATGAACAGGTTTTCATTACACGAAGCTCAGCAGGATTCAGTTTGAAAGTGTTTTTAATAAGTTTTATCTGGAGATGATGCATTTTTTAAATCATCTGGTTTCATGCATTTAACCTTTTCTGTCTTCAGTGTTTTTCTAACTGTAAGTCCTTTGTGATGATACTTGTGATGCATTAAGGCCACATGAAGTGTTGGTAAAGTGTCTCAGACTGTGATTACTGATGGATTGTACTTGTGTGTGTCTGAGAGAGAGAGAGTCCATTTCCAGAAAACAATGCTCGCCCCTCCCCCCTCTGCTTTTCTATTAGACGACAATACACTTAAAGAACGAGTCAGTCTGAGAAAGAGAGAGGAGACGCTGTTCTGCTGTAACGTCACAGTAAAGAGATCAAGACTGCACACGCGTGCACACACGCACACACACATAGAAGGAGTGTGTGTGTTTGTGTTAGTGGGGAAGAATGAAAGAAAAGAAAGTGAAGGATGGAGAGGGTGAGAGTGACAGAGTCCTCCAGTCTCCAAACATTTTATACAATTAGAAACTTACAGTAAGCCTTTATCAAAGAAAGATACTGGAAATCTCATTTCTTTTCTTTTCATTTTGCTCTTATTGCTGGACATTTCCTGAAAAATACCCCCCCCCTTTAGAAATTCCTTTTCTTGTCCTCTGTCGACATCTTCCCGCTGTTTTGTAGTTTCACATTTTGAGGTTTTCATCCATCTTTTATTAAATTTAAGTGATTAATGAAACGTGTAAAACAATATTATAATCAAATCTACATCATATATAAAAGATAATACATCGTGAATGATAATATAATACATGTGAAATATTAAGTAGATATAGTATAAAAAATATCTATGTATAAAATGTATTTCTATAAATAAAGTTACTGCAGACTGGTTCCTGTTAAAGTTGATCATATTTCCATAGATAGTGTGTGTGAGCAGATCAGCCTTCACAATCAACCACACAGGCATTTTAGCAGAAGCTGTTGATCTCGTGATTTTTTTAATTCATTATGTAACTTTACTCAGTGGCTTCAAGGGTTTTTAATGTTCTTTTATCCATTTTGTGTCTCTTCTCTTCAGCCGTGGACTTCCTGTGGTGGTGGCTGTGGTGGATAGAACAAGTCCCTAACTTTCTAAGTATAATGAACCTGTGTTTTTTAAAAGTCTTTTAAAAGTGGTAAATGGTATTCCTTGGGTGAAATCCCAATCTACTCGTAGGTCAGCTCACCACAGCCTCACAGCAAGCTCGGTGATTGGAGCCTCGGCTGAGGGAAGGTTTGAACACGGGCCTTTCTTCTCCCCGGGTTCTCTCTGGGTACTCCGGCTTCCTCCCACCACCCAAAGACATGATATTAGGTCAACAGGTCTCACTTGTAAAAGAGTCTCGTCTCAATGGGACTACCTGTATAAATAAAGATAAAACAGCCTTTCAGGATAAAAGGTTAAGACATGTGCTGTGATGTGGTTAAACAAGGTTCCTGGGTGCTATCATGGCTCAACCATCACATCAACAGTTATTTAGGTGCATTGCTGCTTTTTTAGACTCCAACACATCAGCTTCTAATTCTGCCGCAAGATGCTTTTTTTTATTTATTTATTTATTTTTTTACTTCAAACAGACAGAACCAAAGCAGTTTGGTCACATGACCACAGATGTTTGAAGCACGAGACTGCTTTGGATGCCGTTCAAACCACCTGATTGGTTCGATTTGCCATAACAATCATTCAGCAGCAACAAAAAAGTGTGTCAGAGGGTCACGATTCCCTGTTTAGTGATGTTCGTTCCATTGTATTTTGCAGTCAGTGTATTTAGGGGCACTATCAGACATGTCAAATAGGAAAGCTGTAGCCTCCAAGTTGGTGGGAGTGGATGGACAAACATACGCCTTATTTTGTTGACCACTAGATGTCCTACTCGAGGACTTCTGTAATGAACCTTTTTTTCTAAGTGTTGAAGCTTCAACAGTCATGATCAGCCATGACTAGCTGCAGACAGGAGGACGGTAGAGAATTTGTTAAAAAAACAATACAAGATCCTACCATGGCAGAATGAACTAAGTATACAACAAGAACTGAGGAAAGCAGAAGATACAAACCAGGACGGGATAAAGGAGGATCTGGCAAAGAGCAAAAGAAACCAGGGAGTATTTATACCTGGGATGGAGAGATTCACCGATTTAAATCAGTGGTCTGAAACAGATGTTTGCGATGCGACTGCACCGGTAGCATCAGTATGAAACAGATACAGTTACCGGCTAAATGTGTAATGTAACTTATTTAGCATGGCTGCATCTGTAAAATGTGTGTTTACATAGATTATTACAGTTTACCTCCTCAGCACTCGTGTTTTCGAGGCATCTTTAACGCATCATCCCTATCGTGTAGTGTTACAGCAAGCATAGAGCAAAGCGGGACAACAGGTAAGAGGAGATATCAGCGTGCCATTGAAGACTCGTCAAAAGGAGGACGGAAAACTCAGTTAGCCAACTAGAAGTTAGTCAGTATGTCAGGCAGTAGTAGGTGCATCGCACTATGATGTAGCTATTTGCACATTGTTGATGCTGGAAAATGCTAAAAGAGACCAAAAAGAAATTGCCTTAATAATTACACTGTAGTACATTGTAGTAGAGAATGAGATTAAAAACATATATAGTGAAAAATGCATTTCTTTTTGTAGTTCAGTGTTTATTAGGACTTAAACAATCCTCTATCTGTACCATATCAGATTACATCTTATTTTAAGTTGGATTTATTGGTTTGCTTTATAGAAAACAATTAAGTCAAATACATCCTTCACACACAGAGAGAGAGAGAGAGGACAAAATAATTGGGTTGTTTAGCAACCAGGCGTGGGCTTGTAAATGTCTTCATATTCTGTTGAGTAGCATCGTGAATCGTATTGAACTGAGTCGCTTTGAATAAAATCAAATCGTTGTCAAATAATTTATGAACCAAATTGTATCACAAACAGGTGAATCGTATCGCATCGCTGGCAGCGTATTCAGATGTGTATCAAATGTTGGGATTCACATCCCTAGTTTATACAGAGAAAGCTAACAATTAATGATGGAACAGGTGTGATAATCATGGAACAGAAGCCAGGTGCAACAGTAAAAGTAGGAAGTAACACTACCCCTTCCCTCCCAATGAAGTGACACTTTAATTGTAGGGGGAGGGCATAAAAAAGATGGGCAGGAATGGGATGACCTCTTCCCCCCACCAGAAAAGGAAAGCACTCATCACCATGGCAACACAAAGATGCTCTTCTTTAGCGTTGGAGCACAGGTAGTGAAGCGCACCAGCTGGTTTTTTCTACTGTCCCTGAAACAGCATAAATTCAGCAACCATTACAATGACAGGAGCTACATTATACTTCAAATACTTTTAAGAGGCTCCACAAGTTTTTCGACCCCTTTACCGTTTGACATTTCCAATTAAAAGAATGAATGCTGCTAATTGTTCTTACAACAATTCAAATGTCAGCATAGAGGAAGATTTTCTAGATTCGTTTTATCGTCTTTGGTGATTTTCTGTCAGTGTGACAAACATGAACATGAAGATGGTTTCCTCCATTTTGCTGTCGCATCTGAGGTTAGCATTGCAGACTCTATTTGAGGGCTGAAGGGTCCACTCGCCCTCCAGACTACATGGTTTGGGACAGCCCTTAATATGTCAGAGCCTCCGTGAGAACGCCCAAATGGAAGGTTAGTGTGTAGGGGGAGGATGTTAACCCTACATAATATAAAGCAAGTATATTCTAGGCTTTAGATGAGGCCTAATACAGATTGTAGAACTCAAGGAAGTTGTCAATTCACTGAGGTATGTTAATCTGGGTTGGTCGATCCAAAGAATATCCAAGATGTTGGTTGGGAAGTATGAATGGGAGCAATTGGTTTTCCTTGGCGGCTGCAGGATCGTAGCAGGATAGGCAGACAGTTGAGTAGAGGAGGTCATTATTCCACAGGGAGACTCATTCAAAAGAGACCAGTACAAAGCACAGGTGAAAGAGGCACTTCTCAAACAACTAGAAACCGAAAAGACTTGCATTATCCAAGAGGAAACTTTAAGTATAAGGGGAGTCCAGAAACACTTCAAAGGAGGAGACAATCTGACAGAGAATGGGTGTTCAAGCTCGTCCTGAAGGGACAGGTTGATGAGAACCAGAAACCGGACTCCACCCCAGGAGGAGGATCCACAACCAGCCCATCCCAACTTAGACCCAGAGGAGAAAAAGCTGCAAAGCGACAGGCAACCGGAGCAGGAGACTTGAAAGTTTTCTTCTTTTTCTTCATTTGTTTGCTCAGTTTCTCTCATTCTTTGGTTTGGTCTGAAGAGGTCTGAAGTTTGAAAATAAGTTTTTATAACATAATCCAGCAGAAATCCACTATTCCACCATGTTATTCTGCAAACAGAAAACAAACAGCTTCCCTTGATGAGTGATGTCCCAACAGAATATGAATTTTGAAACAAGAACAGGCAGATGATTGTGTTGAAGTGTTTCATTTAGCTGTAGCTGGTGCATGATGCAGAACCACCAAAACCTGTGAACATCAGACATCCCAGGGGGAACCTCACTACATGGTAATGTTAACACCATAAGATGAACGACAGGTCAGCATCCCTCAGCCGAGTGCCTGAGTGACCACAGCTCTGACACATCAAACCAAATATAAACCTACTAAAAAAAGAAGCTGATCCAACATCCACCGTCTTCTAATATTGGCTGTGCGTGTCTGTTTTTGGAGAACGAGTGTACCTTTTATTTACCGGTAACTTTTGTGTTATTGGGGGTTGTTTAAGGGAAATAGGTCCATGGGGAGAAAAGGAACCGACTGCTGTATGATCATATCAGTTTCTGCAAGAGGGAAACTTGAGCAGAAATCTTTAAGAGACAGAGAGGGTCCACATTAGATCTCCAGGGCCGCTTCTCAACCGTTTCAGGACGGATTGTTATATACTTCACTTTGCCCCGCAAGCCTTGTTTATCCAGCCAATCCCTGGTGAGTATTACAGTCTAACTGTATTACAAGGTGTGTGTGTGTGTGCTGATAACAGCAGCTCCTGGACTCTGCCTTCACCTGCTGATGGATACTGGTCAGCTAAAGACAGGAAACATGTTCACTGATAAATATGCATTTCTGCTGAGGCTGCAGATTGTCTCACAATTTGGCATGAACAGCATAAATCCATGGAGCCACTCTGCCGTGAGTCAGAAGATCCAAACTGAGCTGAACAAGGAGCTTCATGGATAAAAGGCTTCCCTTCATATTTTGACATTATTATTTATGTCTTTTTATTTGTTTATTGATGAATTATGTAAAAATGCTGGATATGAGAGGGAGACGAGAAGAAGGGGGAGACTGAACAGAAGAATAAAGAAACAAAATAAGATAGAAAACAAGATCTGTACAAGCAAAAAATCTGTTACACTAGTATAGAAACAAGAGAAAACACCCTACAGACAACCATCAGGAGCACCTAAAAACACCATCAATCCATCCATCCATCCATCCATCCATCCATCCATCCATCCATCCATCCATTCATTTTCTGCACCGCTTAATCCATGCAGGGTTGTGGGTGGGCTGGAGCCTATCCCAGCAATTATCAGGCGAGAGGCAGGGTACACCTTGGACAGGTCGCCAGTCCATCACAGGGCCAACACAGAGAGACAGACAACCATCAGGAGCACCTAAAAACACACATAGAGAAAACATGAACATTAACAAATATACAGAAACATAACTGTTGATTGAATCTGCAGGACAACTGAGTAAGTGTATAATCAGTGTCTGAGTTGGTGAATGAGAGAGTGATTTCTTTTTTATCCCTTTGAAGCCAGACATACGACATTCTAGGGTTAAGTATGCATACTCAGTATTTTCACCAGATATTTACACCATATCTATAAAATATTTTTTGCCCATTGTTCCTGCCATGTACAAAAACCTGAGTTCCTCTCCCATCTTTAGCCAGAAATGGATGCAGTAATTAAGTTACTTCAGCATTTCCATTTAAAAACACTGAGCCTCATTCACTAATATCCTCTTAGGAAATTTCTCAGGAGAAAAGAAAAATCTGAATATGTTCTTAGGACACAAAACTGTCATCTTTGTTCTTAGATTGTAAAGGACATGTTAGTTGTCCTTTACAAATAACTTAATGTACATGTTGAATGGTGTTAGGAAGATCAGCCATAGGGATAAATCTACTCTGGACTGTGACTTGGTCTTCAGCTGTTGATGGAAACTCTTTTTGTGTGGCCAGTTGAGTTGTTACATCCACAACTCCAATGTTGTCTTTGCTGACAACAACCCACGGGAAATGTGGAGAGGATTCACAACCATAACAGACTAGAGCAGGGGTGTCCAAACTTTTTGCAAAGAGGGCCAGATGAATTAAATTTGTGAGGGCCGACCATTCAGCCTGACATTCTTTGAACCATTAACCTAAAACAGTTTTATAACATTTTTAATGAAAATGGCATACTTTTAATTTCAGAGCACAAATAAATCTAAACAATTTTTTTTATTTATTTACCTAAATCATTGTCTTTTATATCTGAGAGACCACATCAAATTATTAAAGAGAATGTCTGAAATTTCTTTTTAGAAGATTTAACATCCATCCATCCATCCATTTTCTGTACCGCTTAATCCATGCAGGGTCGCGGGAAGATTTAACATATCTAGGTTCATTTGAAACATGACATATTATTCACTATTAAATCCTCACAGTAAACTTCTAAATTCAAAACATGTGAAAATGAAAATAACATGAACAGTTGTATTATTCAGAAGTACAAAAGGAATCCTCGTTTCACTCCTCTGGCTTTTTAATTGAATGTCAAAAATGGAGGAAATGCTTGGAAAAACGGCTGTCTGACCAAATTTGATTAAAATTATAATATGCGCCAGGTTTATTAGACCTGGTTTGATTGTCAATTAAAAAACAAAGAAACATACAAATTTAATTGTCACAAAAAATCAATGACTGAGATTTTAGATTTTTTTCAGCTCAGAAGACTGAAAAATAATTTCCCTGCACTGATGTGAAGGTGATACTGAAATCTGGACTTCAGCATGTTGGCCAGGTCTGGTTTTGATGTAAGATGTGGCGCAGGTTAAAGTGCAGTCAAAAGGCTACTGCTATTTTTTGTACATGCGTATTTTATACTTTCGTCAACAGTGTTGGCGGACCGCATATCTTTGCTGTTTTCTGACATAGGCTGTGGGCCGGTGGAAATTTGAACACGGGCCACATTTGGCCCCTGGGCCGAACTTTGGACATGCCTGGTCTAAGATCATATACATTTATGTGTCATGCTAGTTGATGCTAAACTATCCGGTAACATTTGTTATGCTAGTTAATTCTAATGCAAAGGCTAAAAATTGTTATGCTAAAGTTAACCCAACGGGTAACGATGACAGGATATTTAATCATAATGCAATGAAGAGAATTTTTTATGCTAGTTAATGCGAATGCATCGGCTTATGTTAGTTATGCTAATGAAACAGCTAATGTTTTTTATGCTACTTAATGATAACAGAACAGGTAACATTTGTTATGCTAGTCAATGCTAACGAACTGGCTAACATTTGTTAGGCTAATGCTAACACAATGACTATTGTTTCTTATGAAATGAATTAAATGAAATATATTTAATTTATTTATTCCTCTTAGAGGGAAATTATTGTTGTAGCCGTTTTTTTTATGATAGTTGATACTAACGCAACAGGTAATGTTTGTTATGCTAGCTAATTTTAACGCAATGGGGATTTGTTATGCTAGTTAATGCTAATGCCTTGGCTAATGTTTCTTAGGTTAATGTAATGGCTATCATTTGTTATGCTAGTTAATGCTAAAGTATCGAGTAACGTTTGTTATGCTTGCTAATTCTAATGCAACGGCTAACATTACTTATGCTAACGCAATGGGTAACATTTGTTATGCTACGTTTTGTGTAGTACCTCTAGTCTGTTGTGAACTTCTTTTACACGTGTCCTATAACATGCAGACTGAAAACTTTTCTGATGGATGGTACGACCTGGAATGCATTTAATTAATGAATCATAATTGTATTATTATCATTTTTATAAACAGCCCTTTTTCAAGATATAGTCTATTATAATACATTAAATCTTACTCATATGCACCGAAAATAGGTAATAATAATAACTATTATTCTGCGTTATTTATCATTCATTATGGCCTTAAATAAGTTATATTCTCCTCCGTTTAATTTGATCAATTTTAACCCAAAATCACTAGGTGTTAACATCATGGTTTTTAGGTCTATTGCATTCAGTTTTTCCGATAGTGTGAAGACAGCGGCATTTTCACAATCCTGAGGTCACCGGGAATGCTTTGATACTAATATGTCCTGGTTGATCACTGGGAAAAGAATAAAATATTGATTAAAACAGTTTTTACCGCAATACCTAAAATTAGCAGTAATAACTTTGATGAATTTCGGACAGAAATTAGTCTGTGTTGTCCCTAAACGAATCCCAACACGCTGCTGAAATCATCTCAGACTGTCAGTCAGCTCACTTCTCCTCTTTAAGACATCAGGAAGCAGCAGATTCTTTCTTTTCTTTTCTGGTAGCCTGATATCTGACACCTGCCAATCAAAATGACACGCCCCTAATTATGAAAAATTTCCAGATTAAATAACATCTAAATAGATTAGTTAGAAATACCCCCACACCCACAGTTGTCATGAAGGTAAACTTGACCTATTAAAGCTAAAATGTTTTTTTGTACCAGGCTGTAAACATGTTTAT
>JBBBVU010000026.1:1735968-1748830 GCA_037177055.1 Atherinosoma microstoma
ACAGATAAAAGGGGACAGGTCTGGAGATCTGGAGAGGAAAAGATTGCAGAGGGAAAGAAGACATCCACAGGAGCCGGGCTCCGGGCTCCGGGCTCCGGGCTCCGGGCTCCGGGCTCCGGGCTCCGGGCTCCGGGCTCCGGGCTCCGGGCCCCGGGCCCCGGGCTCCAGGCCCCGGGCTCCGGGCTCAGGGCTCAGGGCTCAGGGCTCAGGGCTCCGGGCTCCGGGCTCAGGGCTCAGGGCTCAGGGCTCAGGGCTCAGGGCTCAGGGCTCAGGGCTCCGGGCTCCAGGCTCAGGGCTCCAGGCTCCGGGCTCCGGGCTTGAGAGCCCGGTGCAGGAGGTGGAAGAGGTAGTGATGGCAAAATCAAGCCTCCTGAAGCAAAGAGACTTTACAGCCCATTACTTCACTGAAAGGCTCATTACCCGAAGCTTCATCATAGCTCACTACAGCGCCATCTACTGCTTGACTTGAATTGCAACAGTTGAATCTGTCAAACAGATTTTAGTGTTACAAACAAAATACTGAAGCTATAATGGCATCACATGATTTTGTTGCACACCTGTATAACAACAAAGTCTGTTCTACTTTATATAACCCTTTGATCAATTTTTGTGGTTCTTTGCTTTTCCTAACATCATGGACTCATGATTCCTTCAAAGTATTTGTTTAATAGGTGTGCAATTAACTTTTTAATTCAAAAATATTATTGTGTGGGATTTATGTGTTAATACGTATATATATATATATATATATTTTATTTTTTTTACAAATGAATGCATAAACAAAGATGCCATATTAAAAATAAAAAATGTCAATATTTTATGCAAAGCTCAACAGTGTTACTATTTTGAATAACCACACCATCCAGACCAGGGGTTCTTAACCTTTTATACACTGGGGCCCAACTTTTCCAGTACAAACTGGTCCAGGGCCCATTTAAACACCGTATTGGTTCAATTGGTCTCACTCTTGGAATCATTTATATTCAATAACTAAACCAGATCTGCTTGCAGTTTAACAACTAAAACCTTGTAAAGTATGACATGATGCGATGAGGTCATCACAGACATTTATGTATCACATGTATGTGACACATTAGGGTTTTGTTGAACAACTAACGGACAGATTACTGCCACCAAGTGGTGGGAGGCTGCATTGCAATTTAGCTTCTCGCCCAGCTTTCACGGCCCTCGCAGCCCACCAGCGAAAAAAGGGAAATATTTTTGCGTCCCTACAGGAGGTTAAGAATCACTGATCCAGACGGTGCAAGGCCTCGTTTGTCATTGATCACGTGGTTTTCAACAATATGATACAAGCATCGGTGCGAGGCTCCATTTGCCACGCCCCCTTCCATACTCGGTACATACCTCGACGTCTCGGCTTCAAACCTCCCACTAAAGAGAGGCAAGACATTGGAGGCTGGAGCTGGAGGCAGAGAGTCAGGGCGCAAGAGGCGAGTGACATAAAAACAAAATAAATATGGGGAAAAAATCAAGAAAAGAATGAAAGGAATGCAATAAAATAAACTAAAATTAATGACAATAAACAGAAGAAATTGAAATGAATCATATGAAAATAAATACATAAATAAGAAGGAATAAATGCATATAATATAAATTGGGTTGATTTTAAAAAACGAAAGAAACAGAAATCAGAAGTGGTTTGTAAATTTACGACATCAGGCACCAAGAGAAGCGCCCTGAGATGACATTGTCGTGAATTGGCGCTAAAATAAAGCTGAATTGAATTGAAGAGGTTAAAACTGGTGGAATTATAATTTACATAATTCAATCAATTTTAAAATGAATCAAAGCCTCTTTTTTCCACCATTTTTTTCGCCATGCGCGCCTTCGTGCTCGTTGAACTCGGTGGTCATGCCGCCTTTTACAGCGTTTAATTTGTTTTTTTGTTTTTTTATTAACCCAGTCAGGAAGGATCTTGTGTTTTAAATGGTCCCTTGGTTGTTAAAGGGTGTGTCAGGGAAATACCTGTTTGATAAATGTGTATCTGTAAAGATTTTTTCTTTCTTTCTTTTGGTGTCTTAAGCATTTAACAGGAAAGTGATGCAGGAGTTTTGCTGTGTAGGTGACCGGTCGTTTCCTAGGTGTTAGCTGGCAGTGCTGTAGTGGCTCAGCTGAAACCAGATTTGTATCGAATTGTTTCCAGATTCAATGGGAGCTAGCTAAGTGTTTAAAAAAAAAAAGTTCTAAAAAGTGCTTCAGTTCCTACCAAAGAAGGGAAACTATAGTTGATAGCCATAATGAAAACTATGACCAAAATACAAGCTAGGGCAGGGATAGACAACTCCGGTCCTCCAGGGCTGGCATCCAGCAGGTATTAGGAGTTTCCCTGCTGCAACACACCACTTAATTAGCAGACTTGTGCAGCCCTTAACATCAAGCTCTGCACACGTCTGCTAATTAAGTCTGAGTCAGGTAAAGTCCTAATACCTGCTGGATGCCAGCCCTCAAAGACCGGAGTCGTCTATCTCTGACAGAGGGTCTTTGTTAATGTACAAGTCAAACTTTTACTTAAATACAAACGTCACTTTAAGATGTAGCGTAATTCTGTGTCAAAGTGCTGTTTATAAAGTTACTGGAGATGAATTATTTCTGACTTTAGTGTCAAATCTATGAAATCAACAATGTGGTCTGATTGTTTTTATTCATACTAAGATTGTGCTGAAAGGAAAAGAATGACATAAATATGATGCATTTTGATTAATTTGGTTTACAACATAAGCATAAGTGACATGTTATTCTAAGAAATATATGCTATTTATCTTGTAGGTAACCTGATTTATTATGCAATTCAAACAATACACTTTATGTATTTGAAATACTCTAAATTAATAAGAGTAATTAGACTTTATTAATATAAATCCAGGATTATGCATTTCAAATAAATAGGCTTTATTACATAAATGAAAATGCATCATGTAAGGTTGATTTATAGGTTTGTGTCAAAATTATTTTAAAAAAAGTTAATGGGAATATTTCATGTAATAAAATTACATAAATCTTAAAAGTTGGGGTTAAATAGTTCTGTGTGAGTGAAGTTATCGAGGGGATGGAAAGAATGGTGATAAAGCAATATATAAATGTGTGTGTGTGTGCACAGCGGAGTTTTCCATAAAGTAATAATTAAGTGCATGTAAAAATGTAACCTTGATGCAAATAAACTCATAAACATCATGATCAGAATAGTTTTTCCAGAATCCATGCAGATGGTACAGGTCTGATCAGAACTGTAACCTGATGTATGTAAACACAAACATGTAAACATGGTGGTTCAAACCTGTTGACCGAGAATGTTTCACTGCACAGACAGTCGAACTAACAAGGGTAGAATAATGAAAACACTGAAGGTCGAGCACATAGTGATAAAATCAGTTTAATAAAGACTCTCTGCTGAGAGGAAATAAGGCCAGAACACAGAAAACAAAAAGATGGTTCCATCAAACGTACAATCAACCTCTTCTCTTCAGTCAGAAAAGGGATTTAATGACATGAAGTTGGATGAAAGGGAGCTGGAGAATTAAAACCCAGAACATTTTAGGCCTCCAGTTACTCAATAAGAAGAAAAAAAAGAAAAACCCTGAATTCCTGCAGCCTGACATCCCCGTACTGACGTCAATCCTTCTCTTTCATTAGAGATGCGGCTGATTCCAAAATATCAAAAAGCCTGAAAGCTGGACAGTTTTAGGTGAACGAAAAGAAACCAGAGGGTGAAATTATTTTTAATTTGCTGATTTAGGAGGAAGCAGTGAAGAAAATGGGAAACACGTGTGATTTGAACACAAAGAGCACATTACTACAGTCTAATACGTTAAGTACCAATGTGTCAAACATCAGACTCACGGCAAGCAGCAGCACTGACACTACGGTTATATCTCAGTGGATTTCCTTGAGTAAGGTTTATAGGATCCAGTTTCTCATAGTCTCAGTTCCTGATGACACATCATCATCCACATGAGATACTAAATGTTTCCTCCCTGGCTGGGGTCCCGCTGATGCTGCCAGCAGCAGTTCTACAGTCTCCTAACTAACCTGATGGCAATGTTTGATAAAAAAGGACAAATATTACCACAGTAAATACGTTAGAAATGGGTTTTTATTCATGCCTGTCTGTAATCTGACATCCTGGTTTTTACTACTTCATAGTTTCTGTAGCTTCGACTGTAATATTAGTAAATGTTTACAACTAAGCTTGTGATAAGGACGAGCTGGAGAATCGCAGCATTCAGACAGGGTTGGACCAATCGAAGCTCACTTAGATGCTCTGTCAAAGGCTCATTTTTGGCCAAATAGGGTTCCCCAAACTGGAAATGGAAGAGTGCATCGCCACGGCGATGAAGTTTCTAGCTATAAGATGTCAATGATTTGGTATATGAACATCTAACTCTGATGGTTAGCAACTTTCAGATTCTTCTGACGTTTTATTTCTGAGCAGAAGCAATGTCAGTAACTCTGCGTCCCCTGGGCGGAGGCTGCTGGGGGGAATCCCAAGATGCACTGGGCTCCTCTCTGCTCACTGTAGGTTGAGAATATACTTGTTTTTCAACCTCACGGTTGCGTAGGCAGCCAGCTGCGTTGTTCACATACTTGCTTGTTACTCTTGTTACCGCCCAGATAAAAAAACATGTTTGGCCCAAATATTGTTTGGTACAAATTTGGTCTTAACTTACAGCGTTGATTAAATGATTAATGGTCAGCCACATGGCCAAACACTAGGAATCTACCAGAAGGAAGGCTTCCCATACTGGGTCCATGAGCCATAAGTACACAAAGTAGCCCAGATTCAGCCTAAACATGCCTGTTCTCTGGGTGGAGGACGCCACTAGGGGGCGCCAGATAGAGTTGCTGAATTTGTAGTGTGTAACAAAATAATAAACATGGCAACAACAGAGGAGGCTGATGTTGAGCCAGCACAGGCTCATGTGATGACTGGTGGACAGAACAACCCATCAGCACAATCCCTGCCTCCATTTTCCCATCATCTTTCTCAAGTAAGTAAATTTATCTCTGTGCATCTTGAAGGTTTAAGACTCGGTCAACAAGTCTTCAGAACTCTCCATCATCTTTACCGCTGTTGACCCAGTGGCCTTAAAACGGATCCCTACACTGCCCCCTACTGGTTACTCACATATTGCAGCTTGTGAACACACAGCATTCATTTCCAAGGATGTGAACAAATTAAGTTTCAAACAAAAGCAAAATGTGTGAGTCATGATACAACTTGTTCCACAGCACTACACGGGCGTCTTTGTGTTGCCATAGCGACTAGTGCTTTCCATTTCCAGTGGAGGGAAAAGTTGCGTTCCACATGGGATTGAGAAAATGTAGCTGAGGAACTAATGTTTTGACAACTCAGGCTCTTGGTCCACACTCATGATGACTTGGTGGCTGTAATGCACCGATTCATTTTTACCAACTATATATATATATATATATATATAATTATATTAGTATGCATGACTGTTAGAAAAAGTTTGAGAACCACTGGTTTGTATGAACACGGCCCTTCTCCCTCTATCTGATGTGGTCGATGTTATTTGTTGATGATCCGGCACCAAAAATCTCCTGCTTAGCGTTACTATGTAAAGCACTTCCTGTTATGAAAGATGACCTGCAGAAACTGACAGATGCTCCATCCTGTGACCACTGGGAACTGAGGTTGTATTTAACGGGTTTTAATCTTTTTCATCTCTTCAGTTTCTTGTGCTGCTTCTGTGTTTTCACATCAGCTGATCACTGAGCTGGATAAACTAAAACTTTTCTGGTACCTGCCTCTTTCATTCTTACAAAAAATAAAGATGTAAAACAGGTGAGGCTTTCTGTTTGACAGAATGAGCTGCATTCACTGCTTCATGAACAACCCTGAAAATTCATTGGCCGTCCTTATTCTGATTGGTTGGTCATCAAGTTCATGGCAACCAATGTAAACGTTTGTCTTCTTAATTTTATCACCATGTATATTACTGTTTATTATCATTTGCAACTTGGATTTATTATTTTCAATTTGTGACCTTTACAGTTTTAATTGACCCTTCACTAAGTAAATTGTACGTTAGCAACGGTAACTAAGAGCGCAGCACCTGGAAAAACTTCCCTTCCTAAGCAAAATGGCGAAGCGGTGCGTGTACGGGACCTTCAAGTCCGATGAAAGATATCCTGAACGTTTGGCTGATGTTGTATCTTCTGCTTTCCCAAAACCAAAAACAGAAGTGGAAAGATGTCAAACATGGATAGAACAATGTGGAAGAACTCAGTCGCAGCTGAATCCATCAAAGATGATGAAAAACTACAATGTTTGTTCCGAGTTAATATGCTATGGCCAACTATCGCACACAGATGTTTAGTGAAGGGTCAATTGTGTCCTTACATGTTTGTTTCTTTTGCTTATAAATGAACTTTGAATTGCTGTTATGCGTCTGATAAAGTGTTGAATAAAAAAAGTTGAATATATTGAAATGTAAATCTGAATTAATGACAGAAAATGACAACAAAGGTTACAGATTTATTTGTTCAGTAGAGCTAATGTTATATATCCGGCTAACTTCTGCAGATTTTTTCAGTGTTGCTAGCGATAAAGCGAAACTGAGCTGCAACATCACCCGGTGTCCCGGAGGAAAAAGTTGTATAGAGCAGTTTCCCAACCTCGGGACGCAACTGGGCAGCAACAGCTCCAGAAACTAACATAAAAGATGTCACAGTGCCATAAAGGTAGAAAAATCGCATAATGCACCTCAGCCTGTAGATTACAGCAAGACCAGAACAGCTGTTCCTGTGTTGATTGGTTGGACGTGGATCTTTCTGTGTGTTTACTCTGTTATATATAAATAACTTTTAAAGAAGCACTACTGAACTTTGGCAGATTTTTTCAGTGAGGCGCCTCCTAACGACATCTCCAGACCCATATATGCTCTCTTTATGTACGTAAATAGCTATGTCCGTTGCAAACATCACTGCGCTTACATCACTTTCATGCGTCTAGCCATGCCAACGCCAGTTCATCCACCAGAGGGCAGAGTTCACCTCCGAGTTCCCACATCTGTTTCATCCAATAGTAAACATGGTGGAGCAGATCATGGTAACATACATATTCTCAAAGAGCCATTAAACACATCGCAGCTTCTTATTTTTCTTTGTTCCTTTCACAGACCACACATCAGCTATGGCCCCGTGGTTTCTGGTGATACTATTCCATTTGCAGGGTACACATCTGCAAAAACGGACCAAATTAGACGTAAATTAGGCGTAAAGGTTGCAGGAAAACAAAACTTGATTCTGACCAAACTTAATGATCCTGTAATTAGTGGTTGGCCAACCCATCAAGAATTCCCTGGATGTTCATAAAGCAGTGAAGGCTGAATCATTTGGTGTCCATGTTTTCAACTTTGAAGTGTTTGCAAGATTTTAAGCTAGCTTGCAAAGATAGCTGAAGTTTTATCTTAACATGTTAACGTAGTGTGTAATGTAACGTCTCTGCAGAAATATCAGAGTAAAACCAAAAAACAGAAAAAAAGAGAGTTAATGTAAAAAAAACCTCCTTTTGTCAGCGGTTAGCATGAAGCTGCAGCTCAACCTGTGAGTGCACACACACACGCACGCACACGCACGCATACACGCACACACACACGCACGCATACATGCACGCACACACGCGCACACACACGCACGCACGCACGCATGCACGCATACATACACACAGAATCAGTATCAGTTCGGTCTGTTAGAGTTCTGTGTCCAGATTTGATCTCCTCTCTACACTCAGATATCCAACCAGTCTTCTCTTTTCTACTGTTTTCTTTCATTTCTATTTTCTGTTTATAAGTTTTTAATATTTTTTTGTTCGATGATTGGCCGGCCTGCTGCTTGTTGATTGATCCAAGCCCATTTACTCCATTGTCCCCCAATGTTGCTCTCATTTGATTCGTTTTGCAACATCCAGGTAGGCAAACTCGATCTCCCTCTCTGCAGGACAGGTGCTGGTGAACTCCGTCCTCTTGTAGGCGGAGTTCAGGTACCTCCACACTCCTGTCATCTCAGCAGGGATCTCAAAGCCGCGGTACTTCTTGGCTACAACCTGGGAAAAAAGAAAACGGCTAAATGTGTCACTTCTGGTTGCTCAGAGTAAAAACAAAACACTTTCACCACCTAAACGAAGCTGATCAAACCTTCAGAATATGGAGCTTAGGCAGCAGGTTGCAGTCCGCCAAGGTGAGCTCAGACCCATCCAGGAAACTCCTGCAAGACTCGGGCAGGTCTCCTGAGGCATCAGCATCAATCTCCTCAGACAGGGGAGTCCTCAGGAAGTCGTCGAGGCGGCGAAGGGACTTCAATAAGGTTTTCTCTAAGGCTGAAGGAGCAGACAGGAAGTAGAACTGATGTACACCAAAGATCAGCTGATATGATCATCTTCAGTTCTTTATCTTACAGCAAGAATCATTATAAAATATCTTCTATTATTTCTTTAACAGGGTCATATTGAGGATGCTGTGGAAAAGCTGTTAGAGGATTAATTGTTCACCGTTCTCCCTTTACCGTTCTCACTGCTACAAAGTCTAACAGATAAAAGCAAGTGAAAATGCTTTTATGTCCATCTCAGCGTCATCATAGTAGTCTGATGATGCTAAAGTCAAGCTCAGCTAAGCTGCTGCTGTGGAGGATCGTCCATTACGACATCAAGAACTTTGCTCAGAAGAAGCATGAGAATGAAAAATCTGCTACATTTCTTTCTTGGTCTGTATTGTTAACAAATTTTCAACTAAATACAGATAGATTTAAAATTATTGTCTTTGGAAACAAAGATGAGAACTGAACTGGTTTGAATCGTAAGTGAAAGACAGGGACTACTTTGAGTTCATTCGTAGCTATAGATCTACTCAAAGATGATGACGTGGAATTCCCCAAGGCTTCATTTTGGGCTCTCATATTGTTCAGCATCTATGCTCCCACTAGCTCACATCATGGAACAATATCTGTTTATAATTATGCTGATGACACTCAGCTCTATATTACTCTCACCAGGAAGACTCTGGTAAAAGCTGAAGTAAAATTATTGGGAAAAGTAGTTTTTCAATATCTTTTAAATTTCTTGGAACTTAACAATAGTTTCAGCCTAGATTTTGATCACACCACAACACTGAACCTACCGTTGTCAAAGTCTTGAACAACATCCATCAAAACACAGACAGCGGCAGAAGTTTCAATTGATTCTGCTGGAAATCAGCACCACTTTTTACACAGTTGACCATAACATCGTATTAAATCAACTGGAAAATTGGGTGGGAATGTCCAGCCTGGTTCTGAATTGGTTTGAGTCCTACTTGAAAGACCAAGACTGCTTTGAGTCAGCTGGTAACCATAGATCTACTCAAACAAAAATGACCTGAGGAGTTCCCCAAGGCCTCATGTTGGGCCCCCTATTGATCCGCTTCTACATGCTTCCACTAGCTCAGATCATGGAACTGAACAAAATATCTGATCATAATTATGTTGATGACACTGAGCTGTATATTACTGTCTCACCAGGACACTCCGGTCCCAGACAAAGTTTGAGTGCATGTCTCGGTTAAATAAATTTTTGGATGTTCCAGAATTTTTATTCAGGTAAATAAAGTTAAAACTGAAAAAAATGTGTTTGGAAACACATGAGCATCTAAAGATTAGCCATGTTAAAAACGTCACATCAAGTCAGAAATCTTGGACTCTTTTTGGACTCTTGAGCTAAATTTTAACATTTATATTAATGAAGGAACCATATCAGCCTTTTACCACCTGAAGAATATATGTAGAATAAAGAGACTCATGGCTCGGCATTATTTAGAAATATTTCATCATTTGTTTTCAGTAGTTTTGACTACTGTATTGAGTTTTTACAGGCCATCACAGCAATTAGACAAAACAGCAACTAATCCAGAATGCTGCCGTTCATGGTTTTTTCCCCCATTATTTTAGATTTCAAGTTCACTGGAAGACAGAAAGGTATACCAGGTCATTCCTGCCAGCAGCCATCACCCTCCCAAACGCTGACTTTAATTGATTTTATTATTTCCTTTGGAAAAAACATGAATAAAAAAGTATTGGAACATTACAATTTCCCTGTGGGATGAATGAAGTATATTTCATTTTATTCAGTTTCATTTAAAATGTAGCTGCTGGTGTAAAACACACTGAACGCCTCTGGGCCAAAATCAGATCTGTTGACGCCGTATGAGCCACCGAGACTTGTAAGATCATCTTGGTCAGGTTTGCTTTCCATCCCGAGAGTTAAAGCTAAATATTTAGTCCAAACCTCAGGTCTTTGGAATCAGGGGCCGTTTTCACAAAGAATCTCATCTCACCACCATGAGGACCCTTAAATGTCACTTAAAGTTTTCAATTCAATTCAATTCAATTCATCTTCATTTGTATAGCGCCAATTCACGACAATGTCATCTCAGGGCTTCACAGACAATCAGTTTGAGCCAATCTGATTGTCATTAATTGATTCATACGAGCCAATTCATAACAAATAGCCTAGCTAAGGCTATTTGTTATGAATTGGCTCGTATGAATCTCTTTCAGCTAAGAGCTCTGTCTTAAAACCTGTTCTCAAAGCTGCTGAGAGTAACTTTTTCTAATGAACTGCGAGGACTCTTAAACTAAGAGAAAGGGCGGAGTTGAACCCGTTGCTAAGGATGATGACATGTTTCCTGACACTGTGATTGGCTGTCTTGGGTCTTTGGTTGTTTCAGGTCTCTGTCAGTAAATTCACGACAGAGTAACTGCAGGATAGTGATGCACGGGTCAAGAAATTCTCACTTTACTTGCGATGCAAGTGGGGCGGGTAAATAATGCAATGAGCGTAAGCTGCAATCTTCTGTCAAAAAAAGCGACAAGCAACGTCGGCCACACACGTTTTTCGGGCCAAATAAAATCAGCTTTCAATTGCATATTTACCGTTTATTTAATAGCAGGCAGGTTGTGAAAACTGGTCTGGTTGTGCGGGGCGGGCAAGATTATTTTCCACATGCGGGACCTGCAGGTCGGTATAAACCTGCATCACTGCAGGAGGTTTGAAATAAAATGTCTCATTGTTTTTTTTTAATATTTATTTCTCATTTTCAATTTAAACAAACATCCAGTAGATAGAACTTGTGGGATGATGTGGGGTCTGCAGGGGTCATTGTTTGAGGAATAATTCTGCTTATTGATGGCTGAGATATGACAACTTCATCTGCACCAGATAGCTGCGTAATGTAGTCACAACTTTGATCTCCGGTGTTGGTGTGTTGGACAAATTTCTGTTCGTCAGTGATGTTAGTGCATCCCGGAGCAGCTCTACCACGGTCATGATACCCTCGTGATTGAGGCGATACCTTTTTAAAAGCTCAGCATCATTAAAGTTTTCTAAAATGTTGATTCTGTTACGTGGATTACAGCAGCCATCAGTGGATTTCCTCTCTGGTTTACTCTCCTAAATTTAGGACCAGCACGCCCACTTTTTCTACAAGTACCTCCTAAATCACACTTTCTTACCGTCATTGGTGTCTTTTCTTGGGTTTTTGATGTAGGCTGAGAACTTGGCAAAGACGTCGATTCCAGCTGTGTTGGCTTCAGCATGTTTGGGAGCCAGGCGGGGGTAGCTGGTGAAGGAGAGAGCACAAAGTGGAAGTCAAACTGCATCTTGATACAGTTTTAATACATTTAGGTCAAACATTTAGGGATGTTTTCAGACCATGGTGGGCTCAGTTATAAGTTAATCCTCCTCTGGGTGTGTTTGAATGTGTTTCTGCATGTTTTCATGTGTTTTTGTGTGTAACCCTTTTACCACCCGGCTCGTTATGACGAGGGAGTGATTACTCAGTATTCACCTTCTTTTCCTTTCAACTATGGCAAAATAGACATTCCAATGTCCAATGGTCAAGTATGACTCTTGCCAATACATTTTTCCTGTGGATTCCAAGGAAAAATATGTTGGATTTATTTATGATTTGACATAAATAAAAGATAGTGGAATAAGTTTGTTTTGGTTACTTAAATAAATGGATACTGAATGGAGTTAAAAGCAAGAAGAAGCCACAGAGTGAGAAAAAAAACCTGATTGGGGAAAAAAAGATGCTTTGAAAATCCTGAAAATCAAAGCACACTGAATTGTAATCGAATGAAATAGTGAGGTACCTAAGATGCCACACCCCACTATCCAGGTATTATCAGGTTTACTATCCAGTTAATATCAGGTACTATCAGGTTTTATCCAGGTATTACTCAGTACTTGGAATAGTAGTGAGTAGCCTGTAGTGGCTTTAAAAGGTAAAAATACGACAGAGTATTCCTTAGAGACGGAAGATAATAACATCAAAAGTCTTGCTTGTTTTGATTCTAACTAATTTTAAAATGATTGGGGCATTTATTTAATTATAGAAATTATATGATTTATCCCTATTTAGACCGTGATTGTCCATCAGTATGAGATCAGTATCGTTGATACTGGACTGAGTTTTACATGGTATCAGATCTGAAAGGAAATCTGTGGTGTCACACATCACTAGTTTCAGTGTGTTTTACTGTATTTTCCTGTGGGTTTTGTGTGTTTTCGTACCGCGGTGGGCCCAGTTTCTCCTCCAGGAACTCCTCTATCTTGTTCACGTCAACTTTAACTTCACCGTTAAACGTCATGAACGGAGGGTTGGTCCCCGGAGCCAGGTCCTGCAAGTCCGCTGGTTTCCTGACAGCACAGAGTTCGGATGAGGCCGGTTACCATGGTGACAATAACATCAGCATCACTCTCTGAACAGACACTAAGTGTGTGTGTGTGTGTGTGTGTGTGTGTGTGTGTGTGTGTGTGTGTGTGTGTGTGTGTGTGTGTGTGTGTGTG
>JBBBVU010000026.1:2059345-2070740 GCA_037177055.1 Atherinosoma microstoma
TGTTGGTGTCTGAGAGGCACCGCCGGTCTCTTGTTATCCATGTTTAGTCCTCAGTGTTGTCTAATGGCGGCGGAGTACACAATACAATACTGGCAACGGTCAGGTTGACACGCACAATGTGTCAACCCACATGCACGCCCCTGAGGATTCAAACCCGCATCCCTCTCATTGAGCATGCAGAAACAGTCCTATAGAGGCAACTGCAGTGAAGAGAGATCGGCTCATCCTACACATCAGGCAGTTGTAAGAGGATGTTGGGGAAAGAAAATAATAGTATTTAGCATTCAAACTTGCGCAATGCACCTTTAAGAAGTACCAGCCTTAGTATTTAGCAAACCACAAAAACTTTTTTTTATAAGTCAGTCTCACCTTTGCTGCTTTGTGGTTGAAACCTATGTTCCAGGTGAAAAAAAATGCTGCTAAAGTCTACTGCTTTGAGTAAACGTTGCTAAAGTCTTCCTCCTCTGTGTTAGCCGGAAAGGACTCATGAAGGTTCATGTTATTAACATTAAGAAAAAAAGGTTTTTATGGTCGAGTGTGCCCTCTTTCTGAAATACACTACCTTTGGGTTCACTTCCTTTTTGATCCTCATGGGTTTTCCTGAGATGACTGTTACGACCCCTATTAGGTCCAGGGGGAAAAGGGGTGGCAACACAAACTATCAGAGACAATTATATAAAAAAGGTAACTTATTTATAATGTGAACAACTATCAAACAAAACCCAATATATATGTAAAAAAACAGTCTCTGAATAAATGGCTGAACAAAAAAGGAAACAACTCAAAACATCCTGTGACAGGAGAAAAACCACTAAATTAAACCAAAGACAAAGCAAGCCGAAGTTCTGTTATCTTACAGTCAAACAACAAAGCAGCTCAGAGCAAGTCAAAGTGTGGCAAACTGTGCTCCATCTCACAAATCTCCTCAACTGATGGTCGTCAGGTGCTTAAATGGTGTGGAAGTTATCAGGACTGGCCAATTGGAGAGGTGTGGGAGCGGAGGGCGGCCAATCTTGTGTAAGTGTTGACGGGAGAGTGGAGCAGAGTGATGACGAGGAAATGGATCTTGATGTGGCCAATCCTGGAAGAGCGATGACACGGGAGGGTGGAGCAAAGCCATGTGGAAGCTGGAGCTGAAGGAGCAACCAATCCCGGAGGAGCAATGGCACAGTTCAATTTACATGAGGTCCTGACAGGCCTAGGGCTGTAACAATGACTGAGTGGTAGCCTCCTTTCTCCTGTCTCTGATTGGTCGATAGAGGTGTCAATCATCAATATCAAACAATTGATTGCCAACGTTCCCCCAAGAACACCTTAACGTCCTTCTTTTAAAAATATTGCCCCAGCAACCCCAACTGTCCCTGAATGATCCCTGGGGGGTGGTAACGCCTCAGTTGAGAAACCCTACCATAAGTGCTCTTAATGGTTCTCTGCTTTGTTTTCTTACAGAGGCCATAGGGCAATTTCTGTTAAGTTTCTTTACAAGTGAAGCAGCTGATTGTCTGGTTTTGATTCTACAGCTGTTTTCTATCTTTTGTATCTTTCTCTCTTTTCTCTTTTCTTTAAAGAATAAAACTTGTCAGTGGGAGTCCTATATCCACAAAGCTGCATATGCTTTTTATCCATCAAGATTCCCTTGGCAAAGAAAATATGTTTGCTACAATATGGCAGCAGCTTTCAAGGGGGGCCAGTTCCCTCCTGAGAAAACTGCAGAACTAAGTGAAAACTCACAGGGGGGTCATACTGGATAATATCCTGGCCCACCTACTTCCACATCAGAGCCTACAGACTGATTCAAAGCATCTCATTAATGAATCTGCCTCCACATTTAAGACTGTCAGTTCAGCAGTGTTCGGCGAGATGAATGCTGACAATGATCAATAAGAAAGGATGAAACAAATTTGAAATCCATCATGTAGTTGGCTGTGGATGTGTCTGCACAACAGGAACGTCTATAATCATACCTCCGACACCTCCCTCCTCCCTCCCTCCTCTCCTGCCAGCTGTCCATCAGAGGAGGAGGCTGAGGAGAGAACGAAATGACAACTTACATAATGGCTTCCTGGCTAAACATAGCAAAGCCCCTCAGGCTACGGCTGAACTGCGCCTGCTGTGCCTTACACCTCCTTAGCAAACAGTAGGCTTGTCTTTTTTTCCCCATGTCTGGCTGGGGGAGGGGAGGTCTCGCTGGCATCCATGTGGGGGCGCTGTGGAACTTCATCTGCTACTGTGTGACACTCTTGTTGATTCCTGTCTGCACTGGAGGTTTAAATTAAACATTAAACACTGAGGGAAATGAGAAAAGAGGGAACTGGATGATGACAGAAAGAAGAGAAACGTCTATGTTTCTTTCTTTGCTAAATCTGACATAATACAGTGGGTGGATGAGTCACTGCTCACGAGGGACGAACCGTTTTGCCAAAGGATGGATATTTTGGTGCTGTGAGACCATTTACTAACAACCCTTGTTGCATGGTAAATATAAGAAGGCTGTGGGGACCTATTCAACCCTTTATCTTTAACCCTTTAAGCCTGATTAGCCCTTAAGGGCTGGAAAAGTGACTTAATTGTCTTCTATATATATGATTAAAAGGCGTTAATTAAAATGGTGTTAATTTTCAACTGTTGCGAAGTTCAGACCCTAATGTTCATAAAAAAACAAAAGTTTATTTCAGACATTTTTTGTTGCTGAGGCGATCAGTAGTATCTGTGTGTATGGAATTATTGTTAGCATGGTGTTAGCTTGTGTAAAGTAGGGTAAAACAAACAAACAAGGGTGGAAATGTAATATTTTATTGCAACTTACTAAGGCATAGTAACAGACACAACATCTTTGAAACTGGTAATAGATTCTCCGAGGTCCCTAGAGACCTAGTACATGCATATGAATCTTATTATTATGGAGCAATTCTTCATTTACTCTTGGTATGTCTTTTTATGTGTTCTTGGAACAAAACTAAGTGAAAGCACACTGGAGGCCATACCAGACTATCTTTGGTCTTCTAGATGAAGCTGACATGATGATGAGGATGTGAAACAAAGTCGGGCCTCTGAGAAAAATGTAAATAAAAATAGAATGAATGTATTTGCAAATCTCATAAACCCATATTTTATTCCCAGTAGAACATAAACAATATACTGGATATTGAAACTGAGACATTTTCCCATTTAATGGAAAATATGAGTTTCTTTGATGAACAAATAGCTGCAAAAGTAATTGGCACAAAAAATAAAAACCTGGAGTAACATGACTGAGTATTAAAGGAGCATTTCAAAGAAGTAGAATCTCTCAGATGTAAAGATGGGCTGAGGTTCACCAATTTTGCACAGGGCCCTACAGCCACTAGGGGGATCCAAAGCTGAAAGTCATCCTCATCTGAGGGAAATTTGAATTACTTGTCTTTATTTCTTATTTGCTTAAATAAGAAATATTTGTGGGATGAAATCATTGGACTCCACTGCGGGTACCAACGATACCCGTTGGTTCAGTATATAGATGGCAAACAGCATCATGGCATCAAGATGAAGTCGTGTTAATAAACGTAAAATAAAGAATACGCAGGAAGACAGTCAAAGAATAAAGGTAAGGAAGTGTAACGCCCAGGTTTCAACTTTGTTTGCTATTAGTCTTGCTAGCCAGCTAGCTCAGCTAGCCTCAGATAAATGCTAGGCAGGATTATTATTTTCATAAACAAGCTTTAGTCTTTAATTTAGGAAAGTTGGCTAAAATAAAATGATTTATCTTGGGAAAGGATTGACTGACTCTTAACATTACTATAATTTGCTTATGATTCATTTATAAAGTTTACTGTGTATCTTATAGGCCTTGGATTAGAAAATGTTTACACCTATTGTTGATTATTTTGAACTATTGTGGCCGTGGTTTGTTGTTCTGCGTGGATTATTTCTAAATCAGCTTCAGTTTCAGTCTTTATTTACCTTGTTTACTAGAATATTTATTGTGAAAAAGTTTGAGTCTGCCTCCATTCCTACAGCTGAGTTCAGTGTTGTATGTAGTATTTAGTTTTATTCAAAAGAACTATTATATCACGGTCTGAAGTCAGTGTAATGTATGTTCTATAATTAGTCCAGCAGATTGGTGAAAGAATCGTTCACTTCCAGATAGGAGCATGAAATTTGGCCCAAATGCAGCCGAGTATGTCCTCTTCCATGTACGAGATACTTCCATTATTCAAGATGGCATCCACATATGGTCGCCGAAAAACACATTTCTGCTTCTAACTGAAAATTGTGACCTCAGTAATATATTGTTGACCAATTTAAACATGGACATTTTGCACATTTTGAACTCAAGATCAAATTTTTTATGACAAACGGGTCTTAAGATGTAGCTTAATCGGATACTTGAATCATGCAAGTGTCCGAGGTGGGTCTTGCCATTACAAACAACATTTGTGCCAAATTTCATACTTCTATCCAGAAGTGAACAATTCTCATGTAAATTGGCCCATATCTGCTCGACAATATTTATGACTGTTCTGCCAACAGAAAAAATAAATAACGGTTTAGACTATATCACCAGTTAGATACCAGTAGATCACTTAGTAATCTCCTGTGAGATAAACACACATTAAGTGTAATAGATTGTTTGTAGATCACCTGAGGGATTAGAGGCATCTCTCCATTGTAGTTGGGCGAACTAGGGGCCCCCACATTGCTATCAATAACCCTGCTGTGACAAATTGCATCAAAAAATTGTGAAACTATTTAACGTTCTCTTTTATTTTTTAACCCTGTTTTGTGTCTATTTTAAATTTTGCAATTTTGCACTTTGAGATTGCTTAAATGTAAAGTGTGTGACGAATAAAATTTATTATCATTATTATTTTTATTTCTGAAAACTGTTAAATTAGGAAGACTTTGCAGATCCCTTCAAATAAAGCTCGGGATTAACAGTTTAATCCTTAAAGCATGATTGGCTCTTGTGTCTGAAAAATGACAGACGTAATCACATAAAGTAAGAAAAGACAAAAAGAAAACAGGACAATTCTTTTTTATTTTTTTCAACTGGAGCACATGCCCCAGGGCTTCGACCATATCTTTTTAAAAAACCATCTAAAAGACAAACTCTAAACAAATGAAGAATTACTCTAAAACAGTAAGATTAATGTTCATGTTCTAGGTGTTTTGGGAGATCTGGGGACCTCAGACAATGTTTTCCTCTCAGCAATGATCATTGCAATAAAACAGAGGACAAATGAGAAATTTCTGTCCCCGACTGTTTTTTTTTAACCTAATGTCATCGCGACTCTGAACGACTCTACACACAGATTCCATTGATAACCTTCAGCAACAAAACCATTTCACAAAACTGTTGTTGTGTTTTATTATTTCTTATAGTAGCGACTATAAAGGCTGATCGGATTTAAGCCTTAATGTCTGAGCTTTCCTTCCTGTTTGAGGGACAGATGTGATGTAATGAAGTGGCTGAAATGTCAGGAGTGGGTACAGAGTGAGAGGATTAATGTAGTGGCTCTGAGCCATGCTGCCAGTTTTTCTATCATGACCTTGTTGACTAACTGCCAGTCAACTCAGACCTCCGAGGGTTTCTGCTTCCTTAGCCGAGGCTGACGCCGTGTCTGTCACGCCGAAGAAAATCCTCCTTCCCACCCCCTCCCGAGACGCTACGTGGCAGGTAGAACGGAGAGACTTTTTTCTTTTTTTTGCGAACTTCAAGGAGACTGAGAGCAAACGAGATTAGAGACCCGAGTCAATCTTTCGGGGACAATTTGGAGGTCTCAGTCAGAAAAAAACTGATCTCATTGTGTTGCTGAGGGGAGGTTGTGTCTAGAAGAAAGTGAATAAATTAAATCACATTAGATGGATCCTCAGCACTTGACACTGGTGCCCAATTAAGATCTGTAAGGCCCGGAGCTCAGAGCGCATAAGGAGCCTGTGGCTTTTTAATGGCAAATATATGACAAAGCTCCAACGCTTTCAACTCTGATAACCTTGTTTTAATGACGCAATTACATGGCCGTCTTCTAACCCTGCTCTCTTGGTGCATTTAAAGGCTGCCTCTGCAGTCAGAGACATTTGTTCTGCATAACGACAGCTTTGAACTGGCGGGAAATATTATGCAAAAATCTCTCCTTTGATGCACAGCAAAGTGCACTTATTAAACAATTAGCATAGTTATTCTGGTGGTAATCACCCAGAGAAGAGACTAAAAATAGTCTGATTTAGAAATGTGAGCTGCTTATCACCTGACTGCATGTTCAGGGAACAACATCATTGTGGGATGATGATACACCTTCATAAAGGCAAAAACAGGGTGGGCATCGTCCCTCTGTTAGTTATTCTGTCTAAAAGGCTTATTAATGTTTGCAGCAGTGAGAAGAGGAAGACAACAGCAGTGGATTAAAAACTGATGAGGAAGGAGCTTTTACATCTTCCGATGGTTCAGCAGCGACCAAAGTGTTTCATCCACAACATGAAAGTGCTTCCTTTTTATTCATCCGTGACGCTGTCAACATGTTGATTTGTTAATGTGTGAAAAAGCTGATTTGAGGCAACAGTGGAGGAAGAAAACTCCCTTTTAATGGGAAGAAAAAGCCTGCAGCAAAACCAGGACCAGGACAGGAAAGAGGGGTCAACAAGCACCATAAGTCTGAGCCAGAGCACAATTGATGCTTCAAACAAACGGAAAATACGCCAGGATGCCATGATAAACATGTATATGCATAATTAATGGGAGTACATTCTTGACCGAAGGGTGTGTGAGCTCATTAACAAGCATTTCAGAATTTCCTTCGTGTGGATTTCTCATAACCTCCAAGGTTATAATTCCTTTGTATGTCCAGGTTAATCCTAAATGTGTCTCAGGATTGCTCCAGTCCTGTGCTAAACAAGGGATAAGGTGTTCCTTTGCAATCAGTATGACAATATTCCACATCAGACTTAATGCATCTTCTTCTCCTTCTTCATCAAATTGTAAACAACAGGGAGATGGAGTCGTGTGGTGCTTCTATGAGGCAGGACCTTCATGCTACGGTGCATTTGTTATTGATTAAAACTGTTGCCAAGTTTCAAATTGATTATATCTAAAAGCAACACGGGAGGAACAAGCTCCACAAAGGCCTGGGTACAGATGGATTAGCACCTGGAAGCAAGTATCAGCAGTGTGTGATGCTCGTACATCACGTCAACACGAACGAGACATTAAATCAATTTAAACAAACAAGTCTTTTTACCAATAAAGTTTAAATGAGATCAAATAAATAAATGCATTTAAAGGAGGAGAATAATTCTGGTCATTATTGTGAGGAAACAGCAGAGAATTGGGTATCATGCTCGCTCACACATGCACGCTCTCCGTCTGCAGACTGAGAGTTGATTAAATGCAAATCCTTCAGAGATTTTACACTTGACTCTTAATGTAACGCCGAGACAGTGGGACACAATGTCTTCATATTAGTATTCATCTGAGCGCAGGCTCATGATTATAATGTCCCCGACTGCATGACTACAGATAACTCTGGAAAATCATTTCTCAGCATGCCTACACATGAAGCGGTGTCACTCAGTGGCAGCTCTGAGCTTCTGCATCAGTATTTACAGACAAACACAGACGTTGGTTTTGGGAGTCTTCACTCTGGTTCCGGTTTAGTTCTTTACAATATTATATTCTGTGTAAAATAAGAAGTTACTGATACGTTTTAGTTACTTTCACCAAAACAAACACAAGGGACGGGGTATTAAAAAATGGAGGCACATGATATTCTGTCAAGGCAAATAATTCTGAGTTAACTCATAAAGTAGTGGGCCACTCGCCAGCTTTATTAAGTACACCTTCCTAGTACGGGTGTGGAACGGGGTAGGGACATGTCCAGCAGTCCTTAGTTGTCTCTGTTAAAAGTTAGGACACAATTTCTTTTTGAATCAAATGGGAAAAAGTGTCCAAACCTTTGACTGCTCCTGTATATACGTAGACGCGGCTTCATCAGAGGAGCGGCGTGCTGACAGAGCGGCCATCTTGGTACAGTGCTAGCGACAGTCACAGTGAGTACACGCCAGTTCAGCTCAGTAATGTTGCATATGCGTAATTACTCTTAAATCGTCAAATCATCAAATTTCCAACCAATGAAAACTCTCCCTTTTTAGGCATTGCACAGGACTATTTGATTTGAATAAATTAAATAGATTTTAATTTAGATTATTTTACTATAAATACAAAGTCCTAACAAATAAAGTTGGTTTGTATTTCAGTCAGTTCAAGTAGTTTTGTTCTAAATAATAGTTTAAATAAATAAATTTAGTACAAATAAAGGTGATTATACAATATGTTTGGGTCATTAGGTCTTTACGTAGAAGTTGTAGTTTCACCAACACAATGTGGTTTAGCCATGTTAGTGTTCATTATTGTGCACAGTACAATTGTGCATTGGTAAAGGTTTTTCTCTATTTGTCCTGTCTTGCATATTAAAATAAATCTGAATTGTTAATTTAGACCTGGTGGGGTGGTAATGATGAAAGATACTGTGTTGATCATAGTCATGTAATTATGTTCCGCTAATAAACCACATTTCACTGCAAATGAATTTATCAACATAACGTATTTATATCAAGCTTTCACTTGGATAATGTTTAAAGAAGTTGACAGTTGAACGATTTGTAATAATTGAAACAGTTGAAAAATAAATGGACGAGCAGAACTGTATCAAGGTCTCGCTGGATCAAATATGATGTCTGTTGTCTCTCTCTCTGTCCTCTCTCTTTCTGTCTTCTCTGTCCCCTCTTTCTGTCCTCTCTCTTTCTGTCCTCTCCAACCCAACCATAATTCCTCTGACTTCCAACCGCCAAGTCATTGAACGCACCATATATGTGTGACCACAATATAGATCATAAATTAATATATATGTAGTGGTGGGGGGCCTAGGAATGTTTTTTCCTCCAAAGGGGGGCATGGCAGAAAAAGTTTGAGAACCAGGAAACAGTTGGTTTTTTTTTTTTTTTGCAACCATAACACTGTAAGGAAAACCCATAATTCCTCTGAGTTCAGTGATTCTCGAGGCCACAATTAGGAGGAGTGAAGCAATTTCAGGTGAAGGTGATTTTGTGATTCAGTGAGACATCGTGGCTAAATTGCTGCAAATTGCCTCTTGATGTTTGAGTGGCTAAAAACTGAGGGAAGGTTTTCTTTGCTGAAAATTCACGTGGCTGCTGTTGGTTTAATTAGCTCCTGCTCCACTGTGGACTTCTCTGGGTTTAACTGAGCACCTCTGCGGGTTGAGGAAGGTTTATAGGCATCATCAGTTGTTTTCACATTCTCTAATCCTGCTCCTCATGAAGTATGGAGGAAATTAGGTCCACCTGCTGATGGCAAAACTCGTTAGGCTACACTGAACTAAATGAATTTCACTTACACTCAACGTCCACTTTATTAGGTCCATCTGTTCGACAGTCAACACAAAAATCTAATCAGCCAATCACATGGCAGCAACGCAACACATCTACTCATGTAGACATGATGAAGTTCAACCTGAAAATCACAATGAGGAAGAAAAGAGATTTAAGCGACTTTGAAAGTGGCATGGTTGTTGGTCTGAGTATTTCAGAAACTTATTTAGTAACAGTACTTTTAGTATAAGACTCCTAGGAACCAAGGTTGAAAAGGGGGGGCAACATCAGACTCCACCTAAATATCTAGAGCTTTTATTTCATTAAAACTTAAAGGAACTATACCCAATTTTATTTTAATCTCAAGAAATATGCTTTTTAGGCAAAATACAATGTGGTAAAAGAAGTCCAAGCCTTTTTAGTTGGTGGAAGCTGCTAATGCTAACTAGCTCCTAAACTTTCCCTAACGGTTTTTCTCTGCCAATGGCTAAACGAGGGGCGTTGCATAGCAACGACGCCCTCTCTTCTGCTAACCACATCGACCTCAGTGTTTTTATGCCGTATATGATACATAATGATATTTACACCGTAACATGTCTAAGTCACGTTAGCATTTAGCTCGCAGTCAAATTTTATATGAAACAACAAACACTTTACATCACATCACTTTCAATCGCAGTGGCTGATTACATACTTTATTAGGTTGGGAAGTAATTTTGTAATGTAGCCTATAACATCATAACACATCATAATAGTGCATCTGTGTACAAAACTTTTGTAGCTAGGCTGTTACGGTGAACTAACAGTTTATGAAAGAAATGGCTTGTTTTGCTATCCAAGTGAGAGAAAAAAGTAATTTCCCTGAGATGCAGCCAAAACAGTAAATTCACTCTGGAGAACGAGTATGAGATGTGTGCGTTATCACATGCATGTTCGAGTGGGAAGAGAGCATACGTGTGTTTGTTGTTGGCAAAACATTTAGGGGCGGGGCTTACAGTTCAAACTACACTGTTCTCCTCGCTCATGGTTTAAAACTGTGCAGAATCAGGTATTGCTCCTTTAAAAAATGTTGTGACATCCCTAGTTTAACACATCATAACATACATTAAGAAAATCTCAAAAACTATACACAGCAATCTAAATTGTTTTAAACTAATAATATCACTATATTCCAGACCAGGGACCAGACCAGACCTCCTGTACATGCATGCTATGATATTTTCACATATCATACTGCATGACAGCATGGGGCCAGGCCTCTCTGTCAGCCACAAGGAGCATTGGGTCATTGTAAAATCAAGTAATAAAACTTACGGACAAAAAGGCAATCCGCCACCACCAATGCAAAATTCTTGAGAAGTATAAATTGCTACGCTTTGAAGGTTTTAGGGACTTGTACTTTCTCAAATTGATATTCAAATGCATCAATAATTTAGCACCAGAGCCACTTAGTTCATTTGTCCAGAGACCCAAACAGAAACAGAGTCAGCAGATGTTCCGTCAACCAGAACTAGAAGCTTACACACTGCAGAACTACTTCTGGTCTGCTTTCTCTTACAAAATCGCAAAGTTGTAGAATTCATTACCGACTGAACTCAAGGCCACATCTGAGCTTAAAACCTTCACCTCCAGGGTTAAGTGTAAACATACCAGAACTGTACTCATTTGTAAATAGTACTCTGTGGGTGTGTGAATGAATGAATGATTTATAGATTGTGTAATGTGTGCATGGGTAAGTTTTATATAGGTTTTGTAATGTATGTTAATGTAGTGTAGAAAGGCCCAACCAGGAACAGGAGTTCAGAATTAGCTTTAGCTACAAACATTGTTTGCTTGGTATCGGCTACAAATCTTTTGTAAATATGTACAAATGCAATGTCCCTGTCAAATAAATAAATAAATACATGCATGCATGTATACACACATACATGCATACATGAATTCATATATGTATGCATATCATGAAGGACTCCACCCATCCTGCTCACACACTGTTTCAGCCCCTGCCCTCAGGCAGGCGGCTGAGGAGCATTCA
>JBBBVU010000026.1:2090205-2101102 GCA_037177055.1 Atherinosoma microstoma
TGAACTAGTTCGTTTTAAAATGTGTGAACTGAACTTTGAACTAGTTCATGTAGAAAGTGAACTTTCCCAACACTGCCCTTGGGTTGGTGGTGCCACTTCTATCAAACTTTCCTTTAAAGGTACACTGTGGCTGTACTGATGGCTAAAGATGGGAATAACAAGTTGTGAATGGACAGTGGCCGTCAGTAAGTACAGGTAACTACTTTTGGAGCCTTTTAAGGCATTACTTATTCCAAACAGTCCTGTAGCACCTTCCAAACGAAGGTCGTACTGCAGTTTTAACCCTATAAAGCCAAACGTATCATATTTGATACATTGACTTTGAGACATTTTGCATCACTGTATGGTAAAAGCGTTGCTCAAAACCCTGCAGCATGCAATATGACACGTGTCTTCTGCACCCTCATGGATACCAGGAAGCAGTAGACTACACCATAATAATTTTTACATATCATACAGTAATAAATGGTAGATAAACAAAGAACATTTTTGTAAATTCTTTTCCCAAATTATTTTAAAGGGCCAAATAAAGACTTCAGATTTAAAAAAATGTTTACTTTTCTCCCCATTTTTTCTTGGGTTGGGCTTTAAAGGGTTAAGATAGCAGTGACAAAGTGCATTTAAATGCCACAGATGCTTTGATGCCCAAGAACCACTGTATTTCACACTGATTCTGACCAAAGTTAACTATGATCCTCTTGGACATTGTAATTAGTGACATCTATTGATTGGTCATCCCACCAATTTGTGGCTTATCTTGGCCACCTATTATACATTTTCTGGATAGACCACTGAAACAAAAACAGAGCTCAGAGGTCAGAGTTTGCAAATTTTAGAAACATGACAAAAACTAAAGTAAATGGAATAAAGGTACAAGCTCCACACGGATTAGGAAACATGTTTAGCTTTTTGTGGCTGTGATCACTCCTCTGTTGGTAATTGCCATCACATATGGAAGCTGAAATAACACTTCCTGCTGTTTGATGAGCGTATCAATAAAGAGGGTGATCAGGGTATCAGCAGGTGTTCTGGTTTAGGCTGATCAATTATGGATGACAGAAAATACTCATGTTTTCTTAGCATGAAGCCCCTAAAGACAGAAATTAACTGAACAACAACTTTTCTGAGAGACATCATTCTGCACCAAGAGTTGGTTGATATTTAGTCAAATCCGTGCATCCTGTATCTGCGAATTGAGCTTGGTGTCCCTGAGTGTTGTACAGTGCTTCCATTCCCACCATGCATATCGTGTACTGCACGTAGGGCACTTAGTTCCAGGGGGGTGCCACCTGGATTTAACTTGCAAATAGGTCCGAGCCTCCTATTAGATATTTACTGCAAAGGTGATTTCAGCTGGCAGCAAGTTATTTAACCTTTACTGATTCAAACAGCATCTAATTTTTTAAGCAACTATATGGGAAGACGCATCCCCTGGTCATGGAAAAGATGTTAGTCTGTTTAAGAAGGGTCAGATTATTGGCATCAAACAGAGAAAACCTCTCAGGAGAGGTAGAAACTATTAAAGCTGGGTTTAAAACGGTCCAACGCATTCTTAAAAACTGAAAGAATAGTGGGGAACAATCGTCTTCTAGGAAAAATTGTGGTCAGAAAAAAATCTCAAATGATCGGTTTCAGCGATCACTTAAACATTTGGTGTAATCAAATTAAAAGAAAAACAACAGTAGAACTCGAGGCTATGTTTAATAATGATAGTAAGAACATTTTCACATGAACAGTGTGAAGGGAACTCAAGGGATTGGGACTGAACAGCTGTTTAGACCGAAGAAAACCACTGATCAGTGAGACTAATCGGAGAAAAAAGGCTTCAATTTGCTGGGGAGAATAAAGATTGGACTCAGGAGTGATGGAAGAAGGTCAAGTGGTCTGATGAGTCCAGACTGACCCTGTTCCAGAGTGATGGGGGAATCAGGGTAAGAAGAGAGGCAGATGTAGTGATGCAGCTATCATGCCTGGTGCCTACTGTACAAGCCTGTGGGGGCAGTCTGTGATCTGGGGTTGCTACAGTTGGTCAGGTCGAGGTTCAGGTCGAGGTTCAGCAACATTATGTGCTCAAAGAAGGAGGTCAGCTGACTACCCGAATGATGAGCAGGTTATTCCATCTTCCCTGATGGTACGGACAAATTCGGAAATGACAACACCAGGATTCATGGGGCTCAGGTTGTGAACGAGTGGTTCGAGGAGCATGAGACATCAATACAAGATCTTGGTGAAAAATTAATGCAACACTGGATGGAAATCAATCTTGTAACATTGCAGAGGCTTCTAATGGCACAGAGAATGCTGCTGGAATCAAAGCTGAAGAGGGTCTCACGATATGATAGAGTGTGTGACCTTTTCTTTTGGTGGTAACTTTTCTTTGGCCAGGCAGTCTTTATTGATTGTTTATTACTGATTATGATTAACATAGACAATTGAAGACTGCCGCACCCACTGATCTTCTAGTGGTCTGATTAATTTGATTTTGCCTGAAAGTCAAATTTGACAAAGGTGTTCAGACATTATCTTCCTTTTTCCTTTTTATTATTATGGTTGTTGTAATTTTAATGTTATTTTAATTATATATTTGATGTTTGGTGGGATTGTTAACATAAAAGTAGCTGTGTTCATGTATTAGGATTCTATCATCTCATCTTTCAGTTCTATGATGTGATTCTGTGCCACTGGTATTGGGCTGCATCAGGAACTCTACCCTGATGAGAGCACTAAGAGAACATTAAACTATGCATCATTAAAAATATTTTTTTGTCAATTTTGGCAGATTTTCCCTGTAAATCCATTTTCCCTGTATGGCCGTTATTGTGGCTGTTAGAGCATATGGCCCAACATTTTTGCAATAAAGCCTTTCTCTTCACAAATCTTAAATTTCAAACTAAAATGGGGGGCACCACAAAGCAGTTGTGCTCAGGTCAACCAAATGGCTAGTAGTGGCTCTGCTGCCTTACATACTTTCAGCCCCTGAAAAAATATTTTTCTGAAACATTTTTATTTGGATCCATCTGTGCCTCGGTGTAATAGAGTGAATTTACAGCCGCACTTCTTCATCATTCCCTGCAGTCCTTTTGATTTCTGCAGACAAGCAGTTTGATTTAAATTTACTTCCTCTTACATTTCTTTATGACATTTCAGATGGTGAAAATTGCACACTAGATGCACTTTGATATGTTTTATTAATTTATTTTCTTTTAGCCTCTGTTTGCTTTGTAGGCATCAGTGTGTTTCAGCTTATACAGGACAAAGGCCAGCTTGGGTGGGCAGATTTTCCAATGTCTTTCTTCTTCCATCCATTTTCTGTACCGCTTTATCTAATTCAGAGTCACGGGGGGCTGAAGCCTATCCCATCAATTTTACAGGGAGGCCAGGTGCACCCTGGACAGGTCGCCAGTCCATCGCAGGGCCAAGATAGAGAGACAAACAACCATTCAGGGTCACACACTCAATAGGGAGAATTTAGAGATATCATGCACGTTTTTGGACTGTGGGAGGGAGCTGGAGAGAACCCACGCATACACGGGGAAAACATGCTAACTCCGCACAGAAAGGCCAGAGTTCGAACCCCTCCCCAGCCAAGGTTCAAACCAGCGACCTTCTTGCTTTGAGGCTGCAGTGCTAACCACCATGCAGCCGTCTGGTCTGATGGTGATCAGCAACTATAGCATTGACTGTAACACAAATAAATCTTTATTTAACCAAGAAATAAGCATCTTAAATCTTTTTTCCAAGAGTGTCCTGCCCAAGACAAGCAGAAACTCAGCACTAAAACCAAGTATAATAAAGGCAACTACATGGAGCAATTTTGTTACACTTTAATACCCCAGTCATAAAAGGAGACAGAATAGGTCTAACACAATCATGTCTGTGTCAAATATATTTAAACCTTGTTTGGATTTGTTCTACGAAGACATGAGCTGGTTCAGTAACGGCATATTTTCCCATTTGGACCCACTAAATCTGCAACTGGGTGGGAGGGGGGACACACTCAACATAATGAGTATGGTGGAAAACTAAACCTTTAGAAGCAAACTTGATCTTTTAGATGAAGATTTGTCATCAGGAAGGCTTCTACGCTGGCATTGTGAAAGAGAACATTAAGTAATTGATCACAAAGCTGGAGGGAAAATGCCAGATTTGATGACTTTGCCTTTTCCAAGGATGTTTTTATGGATTTGTGCATGGCCAGTACACTATCAACTCAAGTGGAGAATCCTCTGCTAACACGAAGAAGTAGAAGCTGCGAGAGGCAGCAGCTACATTTGCACCAAGAAGTATGTGAACCCTTTGGGATTGCTTAAATTTCTGCAAAAATTGGTCATAAAATGTGTTCTAATCACAACAGACAAATACAGTCTGCTAAAAAAATATATATGTTTCCATGTTTTTTATTGAGCATAACATGTCAACATTCACATTGTACAGTGGGAAAAATACGTGAATTAAAAGGACTTAATAACTGGTTGACCCTCCTTTGGCAGAAATAATCTCAAGCAAATGTTTCCTGTAATTGCAGATCAATCCTGAACAGTCAGGAGGAATTTAACACCATTATTCTTTACAAAGCTGTTTCAGTTTAGCAATGTTCTTGTGATTTCTGCTGTGAATCGCTGTCTCCAGGTCATGCCACAGCATCTCAATTGGGTTGAGGTCAGGAATCTGACTGGACCGCTCCAGAAGGCGAATTTTTTTCGGTTGAAGCCATTCTGTTGATTGACTTCTATGCTTTGGGTTGTTGTGCTGTCACATCACCCTTCGGACAGATGGTCTTAAGTCTTCCTGCAAAATGTTTTGATAAACTGGGAATTCATTTTTCTGTTGATTACAGCAAACCGTCTAGGCCATGAGGCAGCAAAGCAGCCCCCTCCACCATATTTCACAGTTGGGATGAGGTTTTGATGTTGGTCTTTCTCTACGTGGCGTTGTGTGTTCATTCCAAACTTGTCACGGTGTGCCAGATAGAGGACCCAAATGCAGGCAATATGCAGGTTGTGAAGTTTAATAGCCCGAAAACAAGCAGAATACTACAGCAAGTACAAACAAACACTAAACAGACACAATGAACCGGCGACAAGCTACAGAAACCAAGGGGTTTAAATACACAGAGAACACAATGAGACACAGGTGGAGTGAATTAACAAATTAGACCAGGTGAACTAATGAAAAGGAAGTAACCAGAAAACAATGGACAAGGGCAAAACTACAGAATAAAACAGGAAGCTAAACTAAACATGACAGACATACCAAACCCTAGAACCATGACAAAACTACTCCATTTTAGTTGGGTCTGTCCACAGAACATTTTGCCAGTAGTGCTGTGAAACATCCAGCTGGTCTTTTGCAAACTTCAAACATGCAGCAATGTTTTATTTGGACAGTAGTGTCTTCCTTCGTGGTTGTCCTCCCATGAACTCCATTCATGTTTAATGTTTTTCCTATTGTAGATATGTCTACTAAAATGTGAGCATGTGCCAGAGATTTCTGTAAGTCTTTAGCCGACACTCTAGGATTCTTCTTCACCTCATTGAGGATTCGGCTCTGTGCACTTGCAGCCATCTTTACACGATGGCCACTAGGGAGAGTAGCAACAGGGATGAACTTCCTCCATTTGTAGACAATCTGTCTTAATGTGGACACATGAGCATCCCCCTTCCAGCTTCATGCAAATCAACTTTCCTGATCGTAGGTCTTTTGAGAGCTGTTTTGTGTGAGGCATGGTTCACATTAGGCAATGCTTCTTGAGAACAGCAAACTCAATACTGGTGTGTGTTTTTTATACGGCAGAGCAGCTTTAACCAACACCTACAATCTCATCACATTGATTGGACTCCAGGTTGGCTGACTCCTGGCTCCAATTAGCTCTCTTGGAGAAGTCATTAACCAAGCAGTTCACATACTTTCCCCACTCTGCACTGTGAATGTCTACATTTTATTTCCAATTAAAACATATAATTTTCTGTACGGTATTAGTTTTAGCAGGCTGTATTAGTCTGTTGTTGTGACTTAGATGAAGATGAAGATCAGAATCCCAAAGGGCTCACATACTTTTTCTTGCAACTGTATTTAAAGTGGACTGATTGGCATCCAAACCACTGGTGACATGAAAGCTGCTCTTCTTGATGCTGAAAGCTTGAATGCCTTTTGGACAGCTTGTCTCCAAGCCTGTGACACACTGAAGACCTTGGCCACATATGTGCTCACCATACACCTGTGAAGCTACACTCTCAAAACAATATTTATAAAAACCAGTGAGAGGACCCGACTGCCAGACTGGTCTTTGGAGGACTGTTTGCACAGAAACCTGACAGCTGTCAAACCTGATGTTAAAAAGATCGTGTTGGAGGGGAAATGTATCTTCTACCATTAACCAAAGGTGAGTATTTCAGTATTTCAGTCTTGCAATTTTCTTGGTTTTACTTTATTTGTTGGATCAACTTCTTTAATGTAAAACTTACATTTCCAATAACTGAGGCTGGAACTTCTATTTGTCATTTGTATCTATTTGCTTATGTGCAGGGCTTGTTACCATGCTCCTCTCTGTTATGTGCATTAATGTGTGGGGGAAAAGTTAAAGAAAGCACAAATAAAGTCTAATACATAAAGTTGATCTTACCCAAGAAAGTCAGATTGGATCAACTTTATGCAAAAGTGTTATTCAGACCGAATAGTGCAATTAGTGCTAATATCGGTGTAATTAATCCACCAAAATCAAACTGACTTAGACTCAACCCCAAAGCTGGTCTAGTTTGATTAAGTTGAAACAACTGAATTGTTTAATGCTGAGAGAAAGTCGTTTGATTGGGTGGAAATTCAACTTATTTTTACGAGTGTGCAGCAGTTAAAAGGATAACTTGGATTTATATGGATGTAAGAGTCTTGAGCAAAAAGATGATAATTTATGGCCCATTTATGGGAGTTTTCAGGACTTTTTTAGGGGCATGAATGATAATTTACAGTGAAGACACATTTCATCTACTTATGAAGCCCATGACATTCTGCTGAAATTGCCATAAATACCGCTGTGTTGATTGGGTGAAATATTTTTCTCCGACAGATCACAATGCAGTGCAAAGCTGCAAAGCTCTGAGCACAGTGCAGGGTGACTGAGTTCAGAGTCAGGAGTTGTGTGTTTTTTGTTGTTTTTTTTGTTTGTTTTGTTCCAGAAGAAAAGTGCTAGCAGGGCACTTTGGAAGCACTTAACCCTAGAAAATTGCTCCCAGTCACACGAGTGTTGAAGCAGACAGCCAGTAACAAGCTGCAACTCCTTCCGCGACGGCAGCACAAAACTCACCGGCAGCATTCAGCTTCCAGGTGATCTGCCCCTGCTAATGGGCTTTTCTGTATTTGTTGTGATTATTTCTGCTCGACACATCTTAAAAGTACAACTCTGATAGACAAACTCTGACCTAGTCAAGCAGTTGGGTTCTTGTAAAGCCAGGATCAGAGCTGTTTCTGAATGCAGCTTGAAACTTTAGACCAATCAATTCTAGCTGCAGGTGAGTTTTGAGCAACAATCAGCAAAGCTGTTAACATAACAGATGTCTAAACTGAGAAATTCGACAATTTTATGCACAAAATGAGCTCATGTCAAATGGGATGCTGATACAGGTCTCAGAATAGTTGGCATGGGGGCAAAAGACAGTTCAGCTGGGAGAACATCTAGCAAGTGATGAGCTATAAAAGGGATGTCTTAGAGAAGCAGAGCCTCCCAGAAGTAAAGACGGGCAGAGGCTCACCAATCAGTGAAAGAGTGCACAAAAAAAAGAGAGTGGAATATTTAAAAAATAATGTTCCTCACCGTCACATTGAAAAGGCTCTGCATCTCTCATCATTTAGAGAGGAAAACATCATCAAAAGATTCTGAGAAACTGGAGACGTCTGTGCGACAGGGCCTAGGCCAAACACCTTTTTTGGATTCCTGTGGTCCCTCAAACGACACCGCTTCACTTACCAGAACATGACCTTAGTAAATGGGTCCAGGAATACTTTCAGAAACATTTTCCTAAATGATTTTTGCCACACAAATGATATTCAACGACACTTTTCCATGAAGCCTGATGAAACCTTTCAGTTGGTCAGATTACAAAGACATCTTGAAGACATAAAGACCTGGATGACTCTGAATTTTCTCCTTCTAAACTCAGACAGCCCGAGGTTGTTGTGTTTGGACCTGAACGCCTCAGGAAGACACCGTCTAGCTGTGTAATTACCCCAAATGGTATTACTTTGGCTTCCAATACTACAATGATGAATCTTGGAGTTATTTTGGAGCTGGATCTGTCTGGATTGACTTGCATACAAAATAGGTTTCTAGGACTTTTAACTATGTAATATTCCCAATATGAGGAATATCCTGGCGTTCACAATGGTGCCTCACAGCAAAAAGGTTTCTCGATTAAGACTTGGCTGGGGAAGGGTTTGAACAGGGCCTTTTCTGTGTGTAGTTTGCATGTTCTCCCTGTGTTCTCTCCGGGTACTCTGGCTTCCTCCCACAGTCCAAAGACATGCATGTTCGGTTAATTGATCACTCTACATTCTCCTATTCTCTCTGTAATGGACTGGCAACCTGTCCAGGGAGTACTCTGCCTGGATGGAGGGATGGGTGGGTGGGTGGGTGGATGGATGAATGGATGGATGGATAGGTGGGTGGAGGAACCTCAGATGGATGAATAAAAACTAGCCCATGCATGACATTCCTTATTATTATTCTGTCCCAAAAATACTGATGAGAATGATCATATTTCTACAGCTTTATCTTCTCTTCATCGTCTCCCTGTTAAATCCAGAATAGGATTTGAAATAATTCTCCTCACATATAAAGCTCTTCGCGACCAAACTCTATTGGATCTTATGTCAGAGTTCCATATTTTCACATCAGAGCTTCACTCTCAGACTGCAGGGTTACTGGTGGTTCCTAGAGGATCTAAAAGTAAAATGGGAGGCAGAATCTTCAGTTTCCATAGTATATCCAAGCCCGAAGACAAGACACAATGTGCTTGGTTTAGCCTCTTACATACCTTACACCTGCTGTAGTTTATTCTGATGCAATGCCAAAATGAATCGAACACTAACCTCCCCGCACCAACACCCTACAAATTAGCTCTGCTCTGAGTTCTCCAAAATGTCTCCTCGTGGAATAACAAGCAAGTGTGTGAACACTTGCACTCACGATGGAGCCCTATATTCTTATCCATCCCTTTAGTTCTGCTGCTATCGGTCAAGCCTGCGGGGGGTTGTCCCATGATGCACTGGGCTCCTCTCTGCTCTCATTGTTTTTGCCATTAATTTGTGTTTCTCTTTTTCTTTCTCAGCAGGTATCCTTGGCTTTAGTCCAGCTAAGGCTGGATCGAACACAGTTCTCCCTGCATTTGATTGTCCAGCAAATTGTCACAACTTTTCAGAAACATTTGCAAATATATCAAATTTAGGTTATAATGGGTCAAAATTGACCTGTGAACAATGAGAACACCTGATCCTTTATTTTTTAACCCCCTGCTGAATTGATTCATTTGAAGTTTTTTTAGTTATTTGAAGTTGGAAAAATAAAGCAGGATACAGAGATCACACAAATGAACTCTTCTTAGAAATACAAGCACAAATAACAGTAAGAGGAAGAAATAATTATGGTCTGGGTGAATACTCGATTCTGATTGGCTACAGGGTGTGAATTATTTTCATTTCATTCAGACACAGCTCCCAGAGGGCCCCCATGAGGAAGCTCTGGAGCTAAGAACCAAAAGATAAAAAGACTAAAAGACGGCAAAAACAGAGTAATAATAAGATATATTACATTTAGAATTCAAGGATAAAAATGACACATTAAATGATAATAGAATGTATAAAGGCTATTTATCAATAGTTAGAAAAACATTTAAAAAAATGTCATTAAATAAATTTCAGATAAATAAATGAGATAAATAAAGGACTAACTAGAATAGAACCAGTTAAAAGCCAGATTAAAAAGGTGGGTCTCGAGTCTCTTAAAAATATCAACAGTCTCTGGGGTCTGGAAGATCACTGGCAGGCTGTTTCATAGTTGGGGTCCGTAATGGCAGAATGCAGCCTCCCCATGGGTTTCTGATCGAACTTTTGGTATGACTAAAAGGCAGCTACCAGAAGACTTCCGGGTCCGTGAGGACAGATATGATAAAATCAGGTCGGATAAATAAGAAGGCCCACAACCGTTAAGACATTTAAAAACTAATAAAACTTCTGCCTCCTCCTTTTTAGTCATATGAGGAGAAGGACAAATAAAGGTGTAAATATCTATCTATCTATCTATCTATCTATCTATCTATCTATCTATCTATCTATCTATCTATCTATCTATCTATATTTTTATATATATATTATCCGTTGAGTTCAGCATTTCATGATATTCTGGGAGGTAATCATGTGACAGCAGCAGCCTGACATTAGTGTGGGTTTCAGATACTAATCGTTGCCACAGAGGACGGAGGAGTGTGTATTCTTGGCTAGCTGTAACATAATCTAAAAGTTTGCCTCAGCCTAACGGTTTGGCTCCACAAAAGCAATATTTTCGGATTTAGAAGGGCATGCATATTTCATACACACTGGCAGAGTATCAATCTCTGCCACATGGCATCAACAGCAGGAATATTGATTCAGTTTATTTTCTCATCTCAGACATGTAGCATGGGGCCGATGTCTGTCAGCGCCGCTGCTTCATGCTGTCATCTTCCTGTTTAATAAAAAAAACTCTGCCATGAATAATTTCAAGATTTTTCCCTTTGCTTGTTTTGTTTACAGGAAATTTAGCCATGGCTTAAAATGTTGCCCCACTGTGCATGCCCATAACACACACACACACACACACACACACACACACACACACACACACACACACACACACACACACACACACACA
>JBBBVU010000026.1:2101202-2111828 GCA_037177055.1 Atherinosoma microstoma
TAAAATGGTGGCGCGGTTAGCTGATGCATATGCTGCTAATTATGCCTTACAGTTTAATTCTTGTAGCTTTAATCAGTCCCTCTATGATATGAAATGGCATTCAGCCTCCACTGGTCCACCTGTGGGAGACTGAACACATTTTTTTTAGCGGCCGCCTTTTCCCTTTTCGCCTCTCTTGGCTTGGGTCTCATGTTCCGCCAACGGACCTTATCTGGGGATGTCGACAATATCACTGAAACATGTTGCACGTGCATTCAGATCGCTTTCCTTTCTCGGTGTCACTGTTCGTGTGGATGTTACTGATTTCTGTGACACGGTGTCAGAAGTCACACTGAAACGTGGGTAATAGCAAACGAACAGGACAGACGCGAGTGAGTTATTTCATCCAAGCGCCTCTTTCAAAGTAGTATTTTATTGTATTCACGTCTGGACTTGGCTGGAGCCACTGATGGGAATAAACGCTGCTACTAACGCGCACTACTTTTTCTAACGGGTAATCTTACTAATTACTCTTCCTATCGTTACAACGCCTTTATCGTTACTGACGTTTACTGACAGCGTGTTACTGTAAGATGATTCAATTTTTGTTTTGGGTGAACCGAAATTTCACATTTGTTTAGACTATTGTGCTGTTGCTGGAGCGTAGGGATACGGTTGAAACTGGAAGTGGAAAATACACTCGACTTGAGTAAAAGAAGCTGTGTTCGGTTGTGAGCTGGTGCTAGCTAAGAATAAAGCAGCATCACATGTTGGAGCCACAAGTTGTCTGCAGAAGACGCAACAGCGTTTCATTATGATTCTGCTCACTTAAGCAGTTTCTACCGCGTAGCCTGGTTCTCCCAATAGTGATGATTATTGACGGAACAGTAAAATATCAGGGGAGATGTGGGTACGTCTGTGCACATCTGAACATGCATGCACACGAGGAGGAGCAGAAGGGGAGACTTAAGTCACAACATCCATCAACCTGAGATTAATCTCCTTGATTTTTCTTAGTAATTCTACAAAAGTTCCTTTTCATTTATTAATAAGATGTTGCCTTTTATTCAGTTTTTTATAAATGAATGAACATGCAGATAAGTCTGTCCTGTTAAAGATGACATATTTGAATTTTCTTTTTAAAGTAACAGAATAATTACTTTTCAGGGTAATTAGTTATTTTTTATAATGCTGTAACTCTGTTATCACAGTTACTTTTAGAGAGAAGTAACTATAGTCACTTTTTCAAAGTAACGTGCCCAACACTGGTTCATGCACAGACCCTCATTGTCGACACGCATTTCTGTTTAGTTGCTTTTGTTCTTCTGCATTTTCCTCGCTCCTCTTTCCGGCGCTTTCACTTCATTTTTGCTGTTTTTTATTATTGCTGTAGCCGTTGGCATCTACTGGAGTCCATCTGATGTGCCCATGACGCACATGAAGCATGAATGCACAGCAATGGTTGGAAGTAACGCCACATCCTTAAAATGTGCAAATAGGGACTGCTATCTATCGCAGTTTAGACAGTTGTTGATATGTATTGTGCAGGCTAATATCGCGATGAAGGTGAATTTTGAATATATTGTATATAACTTTTTAGTCTTAGTGATCTATAAGTAACAATATATGTGAAAAAATGTGGACAAGATTTTTTTTTTTTTTTACAAATTGTTAAATGTTCTGGTGTTATGTCATGTTACTTAACATTCAGTGTTTTCAGATGTTTGTGTGTCAATGTAAAGTTTATTATGGTGTAAATGTGTTCCTCTTCTTTCCACATATTCCGCTGCCTCGAACCATTTTGACTGCACTTGCTGTGGATCTACTTTGCTTTCAAGTTGGTGCTAGCTCGTCGGATCAGGTACTATCATCTTAAAGTGGACAGGGCTCTGGATTACTCCAGACAACTTTTTGGGTAGGACGATAATAATACATTTTTCCATACTCGCCCGGTGACAAAGTTGGTTTTGGTTTTACTAGTAATTCAAAATTTTATGAATTTATGCAAATATATGGATTTTTCAAAATATTCCTTTTTGACTGTCTAATAGTCTAATTTAATCATTCTAATGTCATTGTAGAATGATTAAAGGATTAATAGACCTATTAGTATAGATGTCTATTTTACAGTGATGTAGAATCAAGTCTAATTTGCAGCAGTTCTGGCCTGCAGTGGGGTGGGGCGGAGCCAACAAGTGAGAGGCTGTGGGTTGGAGCCGCAAAAAAAAGGGGAATAACTGGTCACATACTCTTCAATTTTGGTTGCAAAATCGTTTGGTCATTCCGGAGCCCTGTAGTATTTTCTTTTGATTATGTGTAGAATATGTGACAAATCTTAAGGAATAATTATAATCATTAGCAGATAGATCATTTGCAAATCTTTGTGTGCGAGTGTGCACAGAAACACACACACACACATTTATATATTTTTTTTGTTTTAGGTCCAGACTAGTTAAGTCAGGAGTCGTCGTCGGTCATCTTGCATGTTTGGAAGGCTCTGTAGTAAATGGTGAGCAAAGACCCTTTAAATCCAAGTAAATGATAGCACTTGTTTTGTATACAAAGGACAAAAAATTTGACTGTTTTGTTTTTGTATACACAGTGGCAGTGTAAGGGGTGCTGGGTAAAAGTATCAAGTAGGTCTGCACTCCTCAAACATTACAAACTTAAACATCCTCAGTTTGGCCGCACTAATCGCTTTCCCTGCACTCATTTGTCTTGTCCATGCACATTTAAAACATTGAATAGTTTACTACTTCATCATAGCAGAGCACACAAAAATCCTACTCAAGAACAACTCTGTATATTTACATGTCATCTTTGTAAAAATAGAAAATTTGCAAATGAAAGGGAGTACTTTATTCATATTAACAGCCATTTACACAAATTTGAAAATGTTAGCTGTATGTTTCATGGTTGTAGCTTTCAAACATGCATTTATGGCACATTCAAGTCACACAAAAGTCGCCATCACACCCCACATACACTAAAGGATTTTAATCCAGGTGTTGTGACAAGCACTACCTTGCCTTCATCTTCTTTTGAGGAACCGGTTGATTGTCAGGAAGAGGAAGAAGTGGATGAGGACTTTGTTAGCAGAGCACTAAATCCACAAAGAGAGCCGAAAGACCTCATTGAACAGCAGCTTGCCACAGCCTTGCTACAGCTGGAATATTTGGTGCATGTCCCAGGTACTGCTGTTGATGCGTTTTTGTATGAGCTGAACTATTTACTTAACTCTGCTTCATCATCAGTTTCCACCGGAGTTATAAAAGAGGTTCTTGATCGACATAAGGTTCAACTTGGAGACAATTTAGTTAGGGATATAACAACTGCATTATCTTCATCCAATCCAATTTCTAGAGCGATTGAGAAAGGGGGACCTCTCAGTACTGTGCATAGACGGTTAAAGTACTACAAAGAGCAATTCTGTGTTGTTGAACCAGTCACTTACTTGCTAGATAATAAAAAAAGTTTTCAGTATATTCCAATACTAAAGTTATTGCAGCAAGTTCTGAATAGCAAAGGAATTTGGGATACAATTCTTGCCAATCATCGAGGGAAACGCAAGTTTATTGTTCATCCGTCCCATGAATTCAAATGTCCCGAAGATGGCAAGTTTTTCATTGAAAACAAGCTATTGAATGCAGAACAACCAACCATTTCTATTCGTCTGTACATAGATGACTTTGAGGTGTGTAACCCTTTAGGCACCTCCAGGAAAAAGCACAAGCTCTGTGGTGTCTACTGGGTTCTTGGTAACCTTCCACCTGGCTCTCAGTCAGCATTGTCCTCCATTTATCTTGCTGCACTCTTCAAAAGTGTTGATGGAAAAGAATATGGCTATGAGCGTTTACTAGAGCCACTTCTGCAAGATCTTAAAATCCTAGAGACCGAGGGTGTATTTGTTCCTTTATTGGGCTCCTCTGTTAAAGGCACAGTGCAGAGTGTTGTTGCCGATAATTTGGGAGCACACAGTATCGCTGGTTTTATAGAAAATTTTTCATCAGAATTTTTTTGTCGTTTTTGCACAGCAAAGCGATCTGAAGCTGACTGTCACACTGTTGCCTCTGGTGTTTTTGAGCTACGAAGCAAAGAGAAACATAGTGAGAATTTGAAAATAGCTCTTGAGAAAGGGAATCATTGTTTTGGAGTCAAACGAGTGTGTGTTTTCACAAAGCACCTCTCACATTTTCACGTTCTGACAGGTTATCCACCTGATGTGGCTCATGATGTATTTGAAGGCATTTTGCCTGTAGAGCTGGCTCACTGTTTGTCATCACTGATTTCGAAAAAGTATTTTACCATCAGTGATTTAAACAACGCAATATTAGCCTTTCCCTATAAGTGGTCAGACAAATCAAATAAGCCTCACATTGTACCACAAAACTTATCAGCTCGGAAAACTCTGGGAGGCAATGCCCATGAAAATTGGAGTTTGCTTAGGCTTCTTCCCTTTTTTATTGGTCATTTGGTGGCTCAAAATGAACCAGCCTGGTTGGTGTTAATGGATTTAAAAGACATTGTTGAACTCATTGTTGCGCCAACACATACTGACGAAACCATTGCTTACCTTGAAAGTAAGATCACAGAGCACAGACAACGATACCAGGAATCATTTCCAACAGTCAGACTGCTGCCCAAGCATCACCTACTTGAGCACTACCCTTACATGATAAGGTGTTTTGGTCCATTGGTAGTGCTATGGACGCTTAGGTTTGAAGCTAAGCATAGTTATTTTAAGCAAATTGTCAAGCATACTAGTTGTTTTAAAAACATTCCACTGACTCTTGCAGTAAAGCACCAATACATGATTGCATTTCACCTGAAGTCATCCTCCTATGGCAACGCAAGTCTTGAGGTACCCAATGCATCTTTGTTTCCAGTTGATCTTTTGAATCAAGACATTGCTTTGGCTGTGAAATCAAAATACCGAAATATAACTGAAGTCCATCTTGCAAAGTTAGCCTTCATAGGTGGTATAACTTACAATGTAGGCATGATAGTTGTACATGGGTCAGAAAGTGGCATGCCAGAGTTTGCTGAGATCATTCACTTGTGTATCATAAAAAAGGAGTTGCATCTTATTGTAAGACTATTGTGCGGGTGGTACACTGAACACTACAGAGCCTTTGAAATAACCACATCACCAACAAGAAAGCTGAAGCTTTTGGAGCTAAAGGAACTGGCTGACCTTTATCCTCTTGCGGAGTACTCTGTTGGATCGAGACGAATGGTGACGTTAAAGAGGCATATTGTTCTTAAAGGTCTGTCCCTTGAATTAGAGGGGGGATTCTATCAAAGATTACTAATTCACATAAACTGTAGTTCAATTAGTATGTAAGTATAAAATGTTGGATGGTGATTTAAAGAGTTTAAAGCTTTGGGTAGCATAGACAAATTTATATATTTATAATGATTAAATATATATTTAATTCATTTAAAAACAGCAAATCTGTTTTAAAAGTAGGGTTGGGCAATACAAACTTTAGCATTTATCACAAAAAACAATATAAACGAGAACTGCAAGCAGTTATAACAGGGTCCAATCCCCCCCCCCCCCGTGCACCTTGGCCGCCGCCCCCCCTGCGCGCCCCTCCATCCAGACACAACACAGACGTCGGCCACAACATCCACAAGGAGATGAACAAATTATTTATATGACCTGTACATCTATTTTTGAGCCAGATCAAACCAAGAACTGTAAGCATGTCTGATAGCATTGGGCTGTTTTTCAAAAAATCATAATTCTTTAGCCTCTACTCCCAAATTGGTGAAAAAAAATCTGAAAAGGGCAGGACTGTCAGGTATGCTGGGAATTATTTTGTGAAAGTGTTCATAAACCCTCTTTAAACACCCCTAATCTTCCCCAAAAAGTTGAGGCTCAGGATTTTAACCTGTTTTTCCCTTGTAACTTTTGCTTATCCTCCTTGGCGTTTGTTTGCCCTCGTTATGCAGCGTGTGGAGGGCGAAAGGCCTGAAAGGGTTTCTTCTGATGAAACTACTAAACAAAAGCTGCTTGTTGTCTTTTCAATGGTCTTTCGTCATCTCCGCTGCCCCTCCGCCACACGCTAGATCATGCTTTGCCACATGTTAAGCTGTATTGTGTTGGTGTGCTGCACAGTTGTACAAAATTAGTCCTTCGTGCTTTTTTCCCTGTTTTGGATCACCCTTTTGGCTTTCTTTTTTCTTCTCAGTAGAATTATGTATCCTTGTATACCAGTATAAATAAGTTATTGCCCAACCCTATTTGTCTGTGGTTCTGTAGTTCTTTGCAGTTATTAGTGTTTAGATCTTGCATGTTTTGTTAAAGAAAAAACTAATCTTTTTATTAGGTCTTATTTTTTTCCCTCTATTCTTTATTTTACAGAGAGAGGAGAATGAACGAGCCATTTCTCTTGAAAGTTGTCCTCCTGGACAACACCAGCCAAAGGTTGACTCTTTCAAATGGGCGCCCAGACACTGTTGAGGAACTTGTGAAAGAAGTCCAATGTCAGTGTGGGCTGACGTCAAATGTGAAAATTCAATTTATGGACCCACTTTTTGACAATGAATTCATGAATCTCACCAACACACATGAGCTCCAGCAGAGGGGGACTATCAAAGTCATCCTTCTTTCAGAGGCATCGTCTTCAGTTTCCTCACCTCGTTCAGGTTTTGTTGCTGCACCTTTTGTGGAAGCTTCCTCATCGAGTGTGGACACTGACATAGTTTCCTCCCCTGATTCCGAATCGTCTACCTCAAAGGAAAGCTGGCCCTCAACATTTATTGTTCCGGAGTTCTCCTATGATAGTGAGTTGAAGCTTCAACAAGCAAATATAGAATACAGGGAAACAGGAAAAATACTCACTCCAGATCTCAAACTTCGATCAAACATCCTTGAGACACTTATCCAAGAGATTGTCCGCTATAGGGTTTATGTAACAGACAAACAGTTCAACAGTGTTGGAGAGGCCCTCATCTCAAAGCATCCCTGTTTGTCAGAGAGAGGCTCAATAAGTGGCTATGCAGGATGGAAAAACAGTTTGAAAAATAAACTGGCACACTACCGCACAGACTTGAGGAAGCTTGGGTGCCCTGAGGTAGTTGTGAATGCAATGGCCAATAAACCACAAGGCAGAAGTCCTGCTTTTGGAATCAAAAGACCAAAGCGCAGTGAAGTGAACTACTGCCCCCCATTTCCAACTGGTGAAAGTGAAGTTAGTTTGGAGAAACTTAGAGTGGAGCTACTAGCAGACGTAAAGAAGAGAAATGTCAAAGAAGAAGTTAGAGCAAAGATGGACAAGACGTTTGCATATAGAAGATATGAGGTGGTAGGGGATGCTCCAATGGTCCAGGATTTCAAAAAGAGATGGCCAGCCCTGTTTGATGTGAATGAGGTATGTTTTTTTTCCCTGGATGGGGAGTTGTTGAAAATTCATAAAACTTCACTCAAAATTAGAGATTAATGGCAATGGATTATATTTTAAAGGTCAAATTACTCCCCCAGTGCCAAAGTCACATGATCTGACAAAAATGTGCTGTGTGTCTGAATAACCAACCAAATGAATGTTCAAAAATTATAAATACTTGTGTATATGCATTATTCTTTTGTTTTTCAGATAAATGCTGAGTTCAAGAGATTGACGACCCTTCCACTTCAGTCACGTTTCCTTTCTCAGCTGGACATTTTATCAGACAAACTGCTCGCCCTGTATCAGAAGAGAGGAGGACAAATTGGAAACAAGCTGAAGCAACAGATGGAACCTTGGACAGATGTAAGGGGAGAGTAACGTGTAACTTCTTATTTTTGCAAATTAGCCATGTTATAACGGGTATTATAATATATTCCATTTTGAGAAATCCTATTGAGGGAATTTCTTTTGTTGCTGAAGTGCCCCAATTTTTAATTGTGTATATACAATATTATATTTATTATTATCACACTTTCTTTCAAGTCCCACATCAAGATCAAATCAGGACAAACCGGGTCAAGGGCCAAATAGATCTATATTCAGGGGAATTGTTTTAATATGGTGTCAACCATTAACTTTGCCGAGCAAGATGAATTCCCACAAAGGTTGTAAATGCACAAGCTCACAAACAAACATCTTGAAAGTCTACAGTCAAAGATTTTAGGGGTGTTTCACTGGCAAATGGACTAATGACCTGCAGAAATATAGTTTTGATTTGCTACCACCAGAGCTTTTTTTTATTTTATTTATTTTTAATTCATAAATGTACTTCACAGATTGAAGTAGTTCTACGTACTTGCTTTCACTGTATTTTCCACTGTTGCCATTAGGATAGTTTGGTTTTGAGTTGATGTAACTAAGATTAGTGAATCTTATCCACATGTGTCAAAGCCTGGTCCTCGAGGGCCGCTGTTCTGCAGGATTTCAATGTTTCCTTCTTCAACACACCTGACTCAAATTAAAAGGATACAACAGCCTACGAAGCTCTGCACAATTACTCATTAATTTGAGTCAGATGTGTTGAAGCAGAGACACATAGAAAACCTGCAGGATTCCGGCCCTCGAGGACCGGAGTTCGACACCCCTGCTCTAATCTAACCTGGTAGAAGGCAGACTGATGTGAGGTCTACACATTATCAATCTCTGATGTCTCCCGTTCAGTCCGTTAGAGTAACGGAGGGACAATTGTTACAATTCTTTGAGTTGGTTGTGTGAAACACTACCTCGGCACCCATGCATTTTTATGGTGCTTTTGGCCAATGACGGCAGCAAGTTTGCTTCGGTTGGGATATTTTCTGTGTCAATAATCCACTCTACTTCAGGTCATTAGTCCATTCACCAGTAAAACGTAGCCTGAACCCTTTACTGGAGACTCTCAAGATATGTTTTTGTGAGTTTCTGAAATAATAAATCTCACACGAATTCATCTTGCTGTGTAAGGATATAGTTAATCTACAGGGGAGAATGTGACAATTAAATTTTTTTCAGCCAAAGTATAACATAAGACGACTAGTAGGAAAACACGAGAGAAAAAAAGTGCTATACAAATAAAGTTTGATTTGATCTGAAAAAAGACTTCCTGTGTTTTTATGCATAGAATATGATTAAGAGACTAAACTGAAATCTGTTTTGCCTCCAGGGATCCAGCGATGAAGATGTCGATGCTGGGAGGGAGTGCATTTTGAAGGCCCTGTGCATCTACTTGAATGAAGACCCTGACAACTTAATAAAAGAGCTTGTGGTGAGTAATAGTTGCTTGTTTAGAAAGCCTGTTTTAGGTCAGAAGTTACTAATCAAAATGTAGCGGAGTACTAATTAAATATGAAACTACCAGTCAAGGTTTTACTTCTGTTCCCCTTAAACAGCCAAAAATACAAATGCTATAAAAATGTAGGTGTTGGTGCATCAGAGCTTTGACGTTTTAAAAGAAACAAAAATAGAACTTTCCGTCTTTTTTTAAATAAATAAAATTGAATTCAAAAAGTTCTTGTTAAAACAGAAGGATTAACCTTTGATTTTTTTTACAAAGCTTTCCTGTTCGCTTTCATAAGTGATGCGACAGCCACCGTACTCCTACTTTTTTCACTTCACTTCTAGGCGTGTTTTCAAAAGGATTTTAAAATACGAGGGGGAAAAGAAAAAGGAAAAGGGAATACCTTTTATGAAATGTATGATATGGAAAGGTATATCTAACCAAGTTTATGAATTATCATTTAATTCTGGTTTTAGAAAATGCATTTTCAAAACACAGGATTTAATAATGAATTAATACAATATGCAATTCCTCTTTAATTCCATTTAAAATGTGCAATTACAAAATGCTTTGCAAATTTGATTTGTTTTTATGTGAATTGATTGTTGAATTTGAGACTGACTAGACACAAACTAAAATTGGACTGTGAACCAACAGTTGATATTGGAATATGCACTTAACCAGTAAAAAGATGATGTTTCGGTGTTTATACTGTATTTTACTAATGTATGCTCAAATATTCAAAAAAATGAACTCCAATTATACAAAAGGCCCCATCCATCCATCTTCTATATCGCTTAATCCAATTCAGGTTTGCGGGAAAGCTGGAGCCTATCCCAGCAAGTAACAGGCGTGAGGCAGGGTCCACCCTGGACAGGTCGCCAACACAGAGAGACAAATGACCATTCACACTCTCACTCACTCCTAGGGAGAATTTAGAGGAACCCACGCTTACACAGAGAGAACATGCAGACTCCCAAAAGGCCCCAGAATATTGTAATTTATTGAACAACAGGTTATGACGTCACTCTGTGATATAATCAAAAGTTTTGAGGCAATTGTTTTTTAAATAAACTTTTTTAAGTAAACTTTATTTACACAGCTAATTTGTCAGACTGCACTATGCATCATCCACTTTTTCATGTTCCTGTCAAGGAGTGCAACATGTTAAGTCTATTTTTTATCACTTTGCAGGGAAACGACGAGGCCCTGTTTGAGAATTACATGCAAGAGACTACTGTGGGAATCTTCACTGCCAAACAACATGAGGCCCAGTCCAAGCCAGATAACATTGGTATCATCCTGGAAGGCCAAATAGTCATCCAAGAAATGGACAATGTACCATTAGCCATTTCCATCCTTTTTGGACTGCTGTATGCCCTAAACATGGACTATCCTACACAACTGAGGTATTTCTTTGAAGTTGTCCAAAAGGTAATC
>JBBBVU010000026.1:2189908-2210997 GCA_037177055.1 Atherinosoma microstoma
GTCCAGACAACTGCTGCTCACTGGATATTTTCTCTTCTTCAGACCATTCTCTGTAAACCCTAGAGATGGTTGTGGGTTAAAATCCCAGTAAACACTCAGACCAACAACCATGCCACGTTCAAAGTCCCTTTAAATCTCCTTTGTTCTTTAGTCTGATGCTCAGATTTACCTTCATCAAGTCCTCTTCATCATGTCTACATGAGTAGATGTGTTGAGTTGCTGCCGTGTGATTGGCTGAAGAGGTGGACCTGATAAAATGAAGTTGACAGGTTTACTTATGTTGGGAGCCTCAACCACACCTCTAATTACTTAGTAAACCTTCTTATACTCGGTTCACTTTCTCCGCTCTGTCTCTTGCCCCCGCCCTCATCCATCCCTGATCTCATCCATCATCCATTCGTTCTTACCCCCTCCTCTTTGTCCCTTACAGCCTCTCAGCCTCTTCCTTTCCTTTGTGATATCAATCCATTCATCCCTCGTATTTCCTGTCGTTGTCAGGGGGTCCTATAAAAAGTCTGGGTCGCTGACATCCTGAGATGGTACCCCCTCATCCTGAATCCCCCCACCCAGCATCATGACACCTCATCATACCTAGAACTTTAATGAAATCATTAAACTCCCATTGTTGGTCCTTGCTCATGAAGTGGCCGCTGAGTGTTTATTCTCACACAGAAGAGTTGAAATCAGTGTGATTGTGTGAAACAGAATACACTGCTGGACTTTAATGATGGTTTCTGATGGTATCTGGTGTTTGTGCAGTTAATACCACAAATGTTTGGGCCTTCATGTTTCTGTGAGATCAATCACATCAATGGAAAAACACAGCTTATCAGTCTTGTGATTTGTCTGAAGCCGGCGTAATAGTCCTATTACAAGGAGAATGGTTTATTAATCTGTTTTCTCTTTCATATTCTATCTCCAGCACACAGTTGGACACAAGTATATTATAGTTTTATCAGAGATATGAACTCCAAGGAGCCATTTTCCTTTGACAGAAGAGAAAAGTTGCAAGTCTGTCGGCAGTAAAGATACGCAGCAGAACCTACTAGTTTTCTCCTGTCTGGTAATACTTCTTCAGCTAATTCTGGAGTCTTCGCCGGATGCAGGATAAAACAGAACTCAGCAGCATTTTCTGAAGGAATAAAAAATGGAATTAACACCCTTTACTTTTACACATCAAACTCAACTTGAGACATAGGCAAAGTCATTGAAGAAAAAAATGCCCACAATCATTTCCAGGGCTGGATTGGTATTTTTATCATTTATCAACCCATCAAGACATCATTTCCGATATTCTATTTCTTTTCACGTATTCAGGCTGTAAAACAGAGATTCTGTGGTTTTCTGCAGCCTGTAACTTTGTGTTAATTCATTGATTTTAAAAAGACAAGTAAAGGAACTATTTCGGTTATTTCACTCTGTCCTTCATTCTGTTACTGTGGGCTGGCGGGAGTCGTGACAAGAGGCAGGACTGGACTTGGATCCTTTGCAACTCCCCATGTTGACACCATCAAGAGGAAAATAGGGTCCCCAACTAATCCTGGAAGGTGTGAGGACCTGCAGGACCATGGGAATGATGCAGCAGGGGGCTTATTGATCAAAGGGAGGGGGACGCAAGTTCCTCGTTCAGGCTGTGTAGGATATTTTTCGCAGCCCCTCGTGTGGGACAAGGTGGAGCCACCACTGTGCTCCAAGTATGGAACGCTGGAGTCCATTCTGAGCAGCTGTGTTAAAGCATTGGGTGAAGAGACGATAGAGGTAGTGGTGAATTCAAATCCTTAAGAGCTTAGTGGAAGTTGTCAGTTCAGGAGTTGAGTAGGGCCATCATCTTTGTCCAGGGTGGAGAACAACCAAAACATCTGCATGACCATTTGCAGGCATATTGGCCTCTGCAAGGGAACGGTAGCTGTTAGTTTTGGAGCGACAACTCAATTGACAAATATACAAAACAAACATCAGGATATTGTTCTTTTGTCTGAGTCCCCCAAGCAATTGGTTCTGGTTGAGCTTGCAGTTCCTGAGGGAGATCTTTGAAGAGGCTTTTGACAAAAAGCATGCAAAGTGTAAGGGGGGCTGGCCAGCAAGCTGGGCTCAGAGCGGACTGTCTCCTAACAGAGGTCAGATGTAACGGCTTTGCAGCCTGATCTGTGTCCAGACGTTTCAGCATTTTGGCCATCTAAAGAGCGGGGAAGAGCACAGCTGTCCTCAGTATCACCAAAGCAGAGGAAAAAAGTCACGAGGGCCCGATTACCCCCAGCACGTATGATGTTGAAAGACCTGATGAATCCAGGATCATCACTGCTGATGTGACCAGAAGCATCATTAGATGGATATGCTCAGTATTCTTCCATTAGTTCATGCAGAGTAGCCCTTTTACTCTGATCCACCCTGAGGGCTGAAAAAAATTACAAAAATACTTGCAGACTCTACAGAATAATAAACCAGGAAACAGTGCTTATCTTCAACCGTTGCTCAAATTTTAGACCCTAATATTCACAAAACAAGAGACAAAGTGTATTCTAGTCCAAATATTGATGATCAGAAGTTTGTTTTTTTTCGAAGGTAATTGATACCATCTGTGTGCATGGAATCAGTGTTAGCATGATGCTATCCTCTGTCAGCTAGGAGGGAGAAAGGTAAAGAAATTAATTTTCTTCTGTTTTATTGCAATTTACTCAGGAATAGTAACAGAAACAACATTTTAGACGATGGGAATACATTCTCAGAGGTCTGTAGTCTCCAAAACCATGCATATGAACTTTGTTCAGGCAGTAAGCATGTGGATGAACAACACATCATAGAGTAGTGTTAATGGAAAATGTTTATTCAGCTGAAGAAAATTCTGGCACATCCAAGAATTCCATTCAATCAGGCAGAAACTTAAGCTTTGTATTTATATTCTTTTTGCTCCAATTAGTGTGAGTAGATGCTAAACAGTAGGGGTCCAGAATGGAGCCTTGGGGAATCATCTTTGTTTGAGTATGTCAGTATTTTCCAGTATACTAGTTATTTTGTTTCCAGTAAGGTTTAAAACCAATTCAAAACCAGACCCAAGTCAAACTCAGTGTTTTATTATCGCAACGTTTTTTTCTGCCAACTGTAAAATTGGTGGTTCGATTCCCAGCTTCCCCTGACTACTTGTCAAAGTGTCCTTGGCAAGACAATGAACCCCATGTTGCCTCCGGATGTGCCTATAAAGCCATGAATGTGTATGGAAGCACTAAGTATGCTTGAATATAGGTGCTGTATGAATGTATGGGTGAATGGGTCAATGTAACATGTAGTGTCAAAGCACTTTGAGTGGTCATGTGACTAGAAAAACTGCTATACAAGTACAGTGCATTTACCATTTACCAACGTTCTAGATACAGTACCTCTCATTCTCTAACAAAGTCTCTTCTCAAAGCAAACATTGATGTTGATCTGCTGCTGAGTGTCTTCTTTGTATTTCTTTCTATGGAGATTGATCCACATATAGTTGGCATGTCTAGTTTGTAAGGTTGAAAATATTTGAGCTGCATAATGGACTCTAATGGGCCATGCATAACTTCCATATTAGAAATGCCACGTAGAATAAATTCAAGAATGGGCGAGTCCTTGCAGTTTTCAGAATGGTTGGATGGTTTATATGTTTATATGACCTTCCAACCAAAGAAAAGCTGGGATAAAGGTTTAGAACATGAAATATATTGTAAACAGAATCACTTACAAAGTTTAACCAAATCTGAAGTCACACACAACCTGCTGTGCAAAATGCAAATTTCATCTGACAGTCGTTTCCGTCATGGGTCTTCATACGTCCACAGATCCTGCACGCTTCTCTCATTCCTGGTCCAAAGTCCCTTTGCGGTCCTTCTCCTTCTAATCTCATTTTCTCTTCTTTCCTTAAACCTTGCAAATCCAGAAGATGCTTCTTCTGCTTCTTCTTATTGCCAATAGCTCCATAGTGGTGAAATCATATTGATTGCTTGTTAAACTTATGTGCCCACTATCACACACAGGTGTTGGTGGCATGTGTAGTGGAGGCAGGGGCAGACTTACCATTAGGCAAAATAAGGCGGTTGCCTAGGGCCCCAAGTTCCTGAGGGCCCCATAAAACTCCTCATACACTTATTGTTTATACAGTTATTACTTATTTGCACACATTATGTTTTTTATTAAAATCCTTTCGCTAAAATGCAGAATGCTTATTTAATCATGTGTGTCTGTCTTTTCGTGTTGAATTTCCAGGAAAACATCAGGCTTTGGGGGATCTTTCTAAAATCACTCAAAGGTTTTTCAGGTAAATTTTGGCAGGTGTTTTTTGTCCTTAATGTTTGAAGTTATGCATTCAAAACAATAGAAACTAAGTAACTTAAGTAATTTATTACTCAGTCTCTATTAAAATGATCCCTGTGTTATAATTTACTGCTGTAGATGTTTAAGGTTGAGCTCATTTTAAATGAATTTATTTACTGTTGGGAAGTTTAAGTAATTATCATGTATTTGTAGCATCGCTAGTCTTTCCTGTGACATGCAGCCTGTTTTCAGCTTTGTCATGATGCATTTTTCCAACTGGCCCAAGACAATTTTTAAAGAGTTTTGGCTTAAGAAGTCACCCCTCAAAGGAAGATTATTTCAGTTTATCACAAGTATTGGCATTAAATCATAATTTTGGGGGTACATGGTTTCCACTGAGCAGTAGGGGTTTGAAATATGTCACCAGCAATGTAAATAATGTAGAGTAGTGGAGTAGAAAGTGGAGTATTTGCCTCTGAGATACAGCAGAGACAAAATTGAAGTTGCATGAAATCCTCAAATTTCTAGCAATTAGCAATTGAGTAAATACACTTACATTTCACCACTGGGTAAGAGCCTCATACTGTGTTATACTGTCTTACACTGTGTGTGGATAATGCAAAGTAATGCATGTATTCTGTTAAAATGTTTGATCTTTATAGTTGACCTGTTGTTTTGTGTGTTGTCTTCACATCTCAGCACCACAACATAGACACCAGCCTCCACTGGCTCGCTGCTGCCCAAATTTGAGCTGTATGAATGTAAAATCATCTCTGGCACACATACAGTCATGAAATTACAATTTATAAAGTGAAATTAATTCTATGTATGTGATCCACCCTAAGTGTTCTATCAGAGAACCTACTGGTAAAAAATAGCACATGTGTATTCTGTTAAAATGTCTGTCTAGATCTAACAAAATAAGTTTATAGCAATCAGGACATAGTATTAATGTATTAGTACTGACACAATTAACTACAAGTGTGCACTTTTCACAAAAAAAAACAAATTTTAAAATTATATTGACAGGCCAAAGTGGAACTGCGACATGCTCCATTCAACCCAACCCCAGTCAATATGAGCCCGTTCAGTCCTCTGAGGTGAAACTGTGATGTCTGGTGCTTTCCTTGTTAAATCTTCAACATGTTGAATGCATCAGTCAAAATCATTCATGGACTTAAACAAAACATCAGTATTCATGATCATGGCTTACGTCCATTGTCCTAATTCTTTTGTTGCAATGTTTCATCGCCTGGCTGGGATCGGCTCCGCCTCAAACAAGCTCAGCACCTGCTACCTGGATCACCTGGTCTCCTTCCTCTGGACCAATCCGTGTTGTGGATATAAAACCTGGCATCCCATCATCCAGTGGCAGCTGGGTTCGCCTACTCTGATTGTTAGCTTGTGGCTGGTTGTGTTCATGTGTGTGCGACCACCTGGTCAGTGCTGAGGTGTAGATTTGTGTCTCTTAGGCATTTGTGTTCAGTCTTGCATATTGCAGCATATTGTTAACTGGAGATTGGGCCCGGCTACTTAGACCCAGCACTCACTCATGCACTTGTTGTTCTGTTCTTTAGTTATTGGTTGCGCTGCTACCCCCTGTTGGAGTTTTGTTTTGTAGTTAGTGCAGTCAGCCATGGTTTGTTTCTTTGATTTGAACATTATTTAGTTAATCAGTCCCTTTGATTTGAGTTCCACCACCCGTCCTTGACTCCTGTTTGTTTTCTGTTTGTTCTTAAGATTTGACCCAGTCTTGCACAATAAACTTCCTGTTACTGCGCTTTACACCCTGGAATCTTTATTTCATGTGAAACAGGCAAAAATCTAAACAATACAGGCTTAAATAAAACATTATTCATAGAAGTAAAAGGAAAGGTGTCTTGTGGTGTGTTCAGGATGTCCACTCAACACTAGTGTTCATCATAAAGGGGACTCACTAGGGCAGGGGTGTCCAGCTTCGGTCCTCCGGCAGGTTTTAGATTTCTCCCTGATCCAATACACCTGATTCAAATTAAATGGCTCAACTCGACAGCTTGTTGTCAAGTTCTGCCCAAAACATCTGATTCATGTGTTCTCCAGCAGGAAACACCTAAAACCTGAAGGACTGCAGCCCTCCAGGCCCGACGTTAGTCGCTCTTGCACTCAGGAAAGGGGCTGCTGATGCATTTCTGACATTCCTTGAATGCTGAAGTAAATCTTCATTTTACGCTGGATATTTACAGTTAAGTGGTTTTCATGTGAAATCCGAGGCGACGGATGGCACAATTTTACTGTTTTTGGTTGAAAACTTGTAATAATGAACATCTTTTCCCACAACACTGACATAAAACTTTAAAACAGAAGTCTTTCTTGCTACCCCATACCATCAGGCAGGTCCGCTTATAACCCTCTGGATGGTCTCTCTCCTCTTTAGACTCCAGTCTTTCAGATATGAATCATAAAGTGATTAGAATATTTTTCATTTTCAACAACAGTGTCATGAAATTTGTGGCCTCTACTTAAAGCTAGCAGGGTTACTTCCAGCATCATGACTCTGAGGCTGCACGGATGATGCTTCATCCATCAGCAGCGTACACTTAAAGGACACTTTAATATACATCGATGTGGTCAGCATGCTTTTAAAACTGATCTATTAGCGTGTTTGTTTATCGTGTGAGTTACAACGGTCTTCGTGAAGACTTTGTGAATGCATATGGTGATGTTTTACTCGCAGAGACTCGACGAGCCGCCTGTAATCTGGTGGGTAAACAGCTCGCTGTGCAGAGCCTGCTATCTGAGCAGCATTTTGATCACACTCCTGTGACAGGGAACACCTGTGGATGACTGCTGGAGATAAGACTTGTCAAGCTTGCGCAGAAGCAGCAGCTCTGTCTCTGCATACCAATGTTTTGGAGGACAAACAACATCTCAAGGTAATTCTATTCCGAGGGATGATTCACCAACACATGCACAGCCATTTTAATTAGCTTTGCTAATGTGGCTGATTAAATCAGACTGTTACAGGTAATCTCTGCTTCTCCTCGGACAGCTTCCAGATCACCTGGAGAACAGACCGTACCATCACATTTGAATTCAAAGCATGATGGAAATTTAATTTGTTTCAGATAAAAAAAACAGGACCAAAGAAATAAAAAATAATTATACTGCACCTAATAGGTTTATTTTTCACAAATCTCTTCTGCTTTACTCCAGAACTGTCTTTGTATTTTCACAATGTCGCTACAGCTTTCAGGTCTTTAAAGGCTCTTAGCAACCAAAGTACGGATCTTCATAAGAGTTCTTTATATTGACTCTAATGTCAAATGTCTAGATACAAAAGAAGAAGAAAAAATAGTCTGAGGAAAAAGTGGAAATGGCTTACATCTATTGGGATAATACAACTAGCTTCCTCAACCATTTAACACTAAAAGAGCCACAACCACTACTTTAAAACTGCAGTTAATTCCCTTTACATTTTCATGTTAGTGCTGATCTGGACTGCATATCAGCAACTTTAAGGGACCACGCATATGAACGGCTGGTAAGACTGCAGCAATTAAATAATGTATTAATACAGGCACGTCACAGAAGACGCTCTGCAATCAGACGGTCATATCACAGAACATAACGGGCAATAATGAAAGCCTACCATGATGTTTTTTCTTTTGCCATACAAGCGCAACCAGTGAGGTAAGTGGACAATAAAAAGTTCATAATCACATACATGTAAAAATCACAAAGTTGGCTCATCATGAACGTTATTGTGAACGCGTTCATTCTGGCTCTCGTGAACGGCGTCTTTCACAGTTCATCTATGTTCAAGAGAGTTCCAGATTTCTATGGAGCCTCCAGGCAAAATCCCGCTAAAACACTGTAAACGTGCCTTAAAAATTTTGGGGGAAACACCAGATCTGGCAACCCCATCCACCACAGTTGCACCATGCATGCGTCATCACATAGCAAAGGCAGCAGCTCTAGCTCTGCGTCGGTGATCTATACGGCTTCTTCATATGATCACTTTAAAGAAATTAAACCCCTGCATGCAGAACGGGAACCATGAAAACAGTCTCGATTTTCAGGAACTATCAGATGCAGTCCCGTTTCTTTGAGCACTGGGGGGCCATCCGAACCGACCATAGACTGTAAAAAAACATAACCAGCACGGCCCTACCTGCAGACACGCATGCACAACATCCCTTAACAGACAGTGACTAAGCCCGCAAATAACCAAGGAAATACCGTATGTCAATTATATGGAAGTGCTGATAGACTGCAGCACTGTACCTGCAAGCAGCTGGATGGGGTTCACACCAGAAGTAATCTGCACTAGAGTTCACTTGATAGCGGTCCGAGACCACCCCTGCCAGGCGGACCCGAGACCGGTTGACTGGTCCGCACCAGAGTTCGCGGCCAGCGGTCACAACAACCAAAACGAACCGCACCAAGGAGGTAAAAGCTCCAGGGTGCGGAGCTTTTACCTCCGCACCACCTTTACCTTTTACCTTGTTCACAACAAGGCTGGTGTGAACACGACCTTAGTTGTTACATTACAAGCAGACGAAACAAAATATTCTTAAAGAAAAACTACATGTAGACAAAAACAACCCTTGTCACGTCTTATAGAAGTATGTGGGGTTTAACTCCCTGATGGACCCACGATGTATGAAAATGTCCTGGAAGAAGCTTCTTGTGATACTACACCAAGTATGAGTCTCATCGCTTCAGAGCTTCTTGATTTTTAAGACACGTGGGCGAGACAAACTTATCGACTGCAGGAGTTTGTTCATAACAACTCGCCTCAGTCCTGCATGGCAACGGCAGACGAAGTACGGCACATTATTCACACCATTACTCACCCATTCCCCTAACTCCCCGTTTCCTCCCACTCAGACTGCCCTTGTATGTAAATTCGGAGATACATTCTCTCCTCATTACAGATAGTGATAATGAGAAACAGGGAAAAGAGCATGTACTTGTCACTATTGGCTGGAGTCTGTTGATAAATCGCCCCAATTAGTTGTAACCTTCAAGGAGCCACTCGAGGTTTTTAGCACCAAACCAGCTTTGTTTTCCTGGAACAAAAACCTCAAGTTCAAGTGTGTGAACGTCTGAAAGTGCTCAGAACTTAGCGCATCCTTGGCTGAGTTCAGCTGGAGTTTCTCCTTAACTAAGCAACTCATTCCTAGAATTATCAGTATAAATGTAAAAGTATTGAAACTGTCATCACCAGCAGTGGCGTCGGACTAAAGGGGACTGTGTACCAAGGGCCCTTGAAAATCCTGGAATAGAGTTTTTTTTTTTGTGTTTCGAGTTAATAATCTGGCTGAATGAAGGAGCTGAGAGGCTGAATTCTGCCTTAACTACGATGATGGATCATCCCTCTGAAATTGTGCTAAATGGTTTAGTCCACACCTGCGCTGGTCGGGTTAACAGCCGGAGGAGAAAGTCATGGGTTTCCCTAAATAAAGGGAAGTCTGGATAACAGAAACAGAGGGAGAGAAAATGAAGTGAGGAGAAGCAGCTTCTTCCTTCTATCTTTGAGAAGAGGTGCGCTAAACCTGGACCAACACAGTTTGAACTAATATCAGCAGCAGGAATCTCTGAGTGATGGCAGCAGGTTAGGATTCATATAGGCATAATAATTCATATCAGTTATTACACCAATCATTAAGAAGACACAGACCTCATGGTTAAAAACTGTCTGAATTTATATTGATATTTTAGCCTTCTCCCAGTGATCAATCACGACATAATAAGTACCAGTGGAGGTTTGTAATGTCATGATTGTGAAGATGCCACTGTCATCACGTTGTCTGAAAACCTGAACGCACCAGACCCCCGAAAGCTGTAATGTAATTAACGAATGATCTACCATCATTTTGAAACTAATCGAATAAAACTAAGAATTTTCTATATTCTATATCATGGCTATATAAAAGGCCATAATAAATGATGAATATGACAGTCTTATTATTACAAGAGTTAAAAGCTTATAAAACATATCTGACCTTGAAAAAGGGCCAAATAATTAGAATTACTTAATTCAATGCATTAACTAGAAAATAAGGGAGTGACATGAATCAGAAAGCTGTCCAGTCTGCATGTTATATAGATATAGAGCCAAAGTTCACAGTCAGACAGGAGGTTTAATACTAAACATGACTCATGTGTTTGTTAGAGGAGCTTAGCTAATGGTTTATTGCATAGCAGTTATTTAAATTGTAACAATGTATCAGTATTATCAAAGCTTAACATCATGAACCACATGGTCCTCAGTTTCAGACACAGCAGCATCATGTCCACCATCAGGTCCAGATGATCACTGAGGATGTGAGACGAGCTGAGCTCATGGAGGCTGTGAAGTTCTTCAGTTTCTATAAAACCATCTGTGGCTGATTCAGCTGACACGGTTCTGGTTCCAGCTCCATTTTCCAGTCCCAGAACCAGTGATGGGAAAAACTATGTAAAAAAACCATGGTGTTACTAACATCCTTACTTTATCGGTTGCCAAGCAACACAACAATGCTACAGTGTTCATGTTTTAATCTTAACTTGTGATTTTAGTGTGTGACTGAACTAAATTAGCTGATCTGAACTTTATTTTCACTAGTCATCCAGGCGGGAGATGGCGGTGTCTGTCCAGTTGGACATATAACACCACGTCCAGCTCTACTTTTGTCCAAGTCTTTGTTATGTTGCAGTATTCTTTCTTCACTTTCTGACTCCGATTGATTATTTTGGTATTTGTTGGGGTTTTTTTCAAACTATAGGAGCCAGTTAGTGTGGTGCTATGTAAGACGGAAGGCAGAGAAATGTGTTGCGCTCTTGAGGGCAGAAGTGTTAACAGGTGCAGGGCCCGCAAGGGTCGCTTGATCAGTCAAAAAGGAGGGAGGCTGCGCACACTGAACAATGTAGAGGCTATAGGAAGCAAATACTGGATGATTTATTTACATAGTGCTAAGTGCAAAGACAAACAAAAACAATAAATAAAGTGAATGTTTATGGAAAAATAAATGAGCTATTATAACTGGAACGGACAGCATTTGGACATTCATTCACACCATCTAACCCTGGTAGAAGTCTGTCAGTCAAAATTCCAGTTCAAAATATTCCAGTGGCTTTAACCTTTTAAAGCCCAACCCAAGAAAAAATAGGGAGAAAAGTCCATTTTTTTTAATCTGAAGTCTTCATTTGGCCCATTCCCAAAATGTGAGGGGAAAATTATCTTTTTTTTTTGTTATATTCGCTATTCATTACCATATGATATGTCAAAATTTTTGTAGTGTAGTCTTCAGCTTCCTGGTATCCATTAGGGAGCAAAAGACAAGTATCAGATTGCTCAAAACCATGTCGTGCACAAAGCTATTACCATAAAGTGATGCAAAATGTCTCAGAAACTCTATGGGTCAAATATGATATGTTTGGTATTGTAGGGTTAAGCATTGGCTTCAATTCAAGTCAAAACTAAAGGCGATTGGATCATTGGACCACAAAGAGGACTTAATCATGTTTACATGGTACTCCATATGTGGAGTCAACACACACCAGGAGCGGAGATGAGGATGGGAGTGGCTGCGTGTGGGACAGGTGTCGGAATGGGATGTTGGGTGACGAGCTTTGCTTGGAACGGTGTTTGCCATGTTGGTGCCAGCTGTGGCAGAGGTACCTCAGTGGTTCCGCTGTGTCTACTCATCAGGTCAACCGGTGAAACGAGCAAAGGGATTGTCATGCAGAGGGATACTGAGGAGAGCAGCTTGGCTTTCACCTTTTAAAATATTGCGTAATTCCAATGTACTGGTTGCAACAAGCTGTGACAATTGGCTTTGTGATCCGACAACTTTCTTTTGACCGGTTCTGAATGTGCTACTCACTGTAGAAGCTCTGTTGGATGCTGACACACTAACAAAAGAACTTGTTTCTGGCAAACAGGAGACCAGTCAGACTGGAACCCAGCTGGGTAAAAGAGTGGTTAGAGTGGCTTCTGCAAAAGCAATTGCTGAAATGTTTGAAAGCTTACAAAATGCTGGAAAGACTCAACTAAATATGGCTTGACATTTAAGAGAAACTATAAACGATTTAATGGAAATGGGTGATGTTTCTGAAGTGCAAACTTCTTTTGAGTAGTTTTATTGAGTTGTGGGATTAAATACATGGTGTTCACGAATTTATTGTGGGTTTATTGCCACAAGAGGAAACGGAAAAGCATGAAATTTGGTTTATAACAAAGATTGTGTTAAAAATGCTGGATGGGTGGTACAAAATTCATGAAGTTGAATATGAAAGTACTGGTGAAAATAAGGACTGGAATGATAAACCTTGATGACAGCTCCAAGGTTGGTAAACACACAAAGTTTACGATCAAGTACTTCCTCTGCAAAAAGGAAAAGCTGCTGCAGAAAAAGAGCAGCTCTTTTAGCTCCAATGATCATCGTGCACTGGAGGACCAGGAGCTAATGGGAAAAAAGGAAAAACTGCAAATTGAAATGGAGATTGCTGCAGTTATGGCCAAACTTGATGTTTTACAGTCCATGGGGGAACATCGTTTACCTGCAAAGTCAGAGAGCATGGACTCTTATTTGGAAAATGAAAGGAGGAGGTCGTCAACATCAGTCCCTCTCAATCCTAAAGCAAAGGAGTGTGAAACACAGCCCAGAGAAGGCAGCAAATACATTTGCTATATATCATCAGAGCAAAGCAAACAGCAATTAATGGACACCAGTTCCGGTTTAACACCCTGTGATACATAAGATCAGTATCAGACGTCAAATAAATGACCAAACGTTACCCAGCAGCATTTTCACCTTCATAGAAGAACAAAATAAAATAACGGAAGGTCTTGTCCATCGACAGCGCTGGTCAACTCTTCCACCATAATAGACTAAATGTGTTTTTAAAAAATGGAGCATCTTTTGAACAAACTTTCATTTTCTTTACTGCGAAATTGCTTTGCTTTACTTTGTTCAGGTTACAGAAAGAGAGAGCAATAAAAGATTTAAATGTGTGAAAAAGTTGTGAAAATCTACCTGGACACAGTTTAACCACAAGTTCTTAACCCATAAATAATGTAGCTGGTTTTTGCGTGTTAATTAGGAAAAAGGGAAGGGCCTAGGAAAGGGGGCAGTACACATAGCTCTATGGTGACCATTTGGGATTGAGAGGTAAAAATGTGCCAGAAGGCAACCAGATTCATCTGGGTGGGCGTTAATATACCTGATGATTCGTCCAAGTATGAACATTATGTAGGAAAACCGATTGGTGGTCTTCTATCCTCAGGTTTCTGACATGATTGGTCTCATATTTTAGAATTAAATACTTAAAGGTATAGGGCTACTGTGTAAGTTTTGGCCACTAGGGGGCTAAACCTGTAACTTCCCACAGGCCACACGACACTATTGCAAAATTAAACAGTCTCTCTCTTTCTGGGCTCCTCAGACATCGTGTTCACCTTCTTACTTTGTTCAGATTTGACAAACTTTCAAGGAAAAAGTAGCATGAAGCACAGCCCACTTTGTTTTATAGCTGTAGAGCAAAGCGCTGCAGGTCACATGATCCATGAGAGACGGATCCGCTCATGCAAAGTTACAATGTCTGGTTTCTGAAGAGGGCAGCCCCCTCGGAGCGCTGACATGGGTCAAACACTGTATTGACCCCAGAGATCATCAATTAATACTCACATTAGCCTGATGTTTGGGCCAAAAGTTTAATTTTGGGGGAAATTACAGGTTTAGGCCCCCAAGTGGCCAAAAGTTACACAGTATCCCTTTAAGTTCTCTTCAGCCAATGCTAGTTGGAAACACTTGTAGCTAGGCACCAAATGTTTAATGAGAGGATCCTTTCTCCATTGAGGCCGACATGAAGATCTTGCACATCCAGTATCAGAAGGTATAGCCAGACACCAAGACTGTACAGGATTGTATGATTCAAACCCTTGCATGGCGAAAAAGCTAATGGGATGACTCTAGCTTAGACGCTGAGGAAATACCCTTTCTCATGGACATCTACAGGAGTAAGTGTCTTAATGTGAAGTGTTGTGGAATATGTTATTCTACCCAAGTTCATAGTGTCTAAGGCTTCATCCACAGAGACGGAACTGATTTTAATTTTTAAAAAGTTTTTCTTAAAGACGAAATCATTAAAAACTAGAAGCACTCAGAGTGCTGACCTCCGCCAAGCCGCAGGGTGCCTCGCTTGAGAAAAACCCCAAAAGGCCCAACAGCCCACCTATAGTACCACCTATATTTTGTACCTTCTGGATCACCAGATCCAGAATATTAACATGATCCGGGTCAAACAAAGTGGGATTATAACATCTACTGTAGCTGTAACTAGAAGATGGCCCCATATGGTGTTTTTTAACGTTTTGGACATGCCTGCACTGAATGCATGTGTCCTCTACCGAAGCTGCATCGATGCCAGAGAATAACCTGCCGTGCGTTCATTATTGATCTCTCCACGGGTGATACAATAAATCAGTATCAGCTGTTTTCTCACTTTAGCATTATATGATGCTTTTGTTTATTGTTCCGCCTCAAATACTTGATAGAAAATACAAATACATTTTTAAAATGATTTAATTCAGTTATATGTTAGCTGATAAGTGAATGTTGTAAGCTAGGAAATATTTAAAATGTTCTATTTGAAATCCAAGCACAAAGTAATCCCACATGCTAATCAATTATTGATTTAATGAAGTCTACAGTAGAATAGAATTTTCTTATTGTAGTGTGTACAATGAAATTAAAGAGCATCTCCTTTCCAGTGCAGTCAAATAATTGGAAGGAAAGGTCACACAAAAGTCCTAAAAAACTATTAAAAAGTACAACCAACGGGTAACAATTTAAAGTGTCAAAAATGTATTCAAGTATCAAAATGTTGGAATATAAAAACATTCAAAAACATTTCACCAGTAAGGCTACAGCAGTAATGTTTATATTGCACATGTATGTTAAGTTGTTGGATGGAGTTGTTACATACAAGAGTTCAGAGTGGTGATGGCTCTCGGAAAGAAACTATTTTTCGGTCTGTTTGTCCTCGCTTTGATGCATCTGTAGCGCCTACCGGAGGGCAGCAGATCAAACAGCTGAAATCCGGGACGTGTTCTGTCCTTAGTGATGTTCTGAATTCTGAATGATAAAAAAGATGCAAAGACGGAGAACAATTTGGCTCCGTTATTTTTTTTCTTTTAAATGCTGCATCAGCATGTTGTCAGAATGACCCCATCTGGTGGTTCTCGGGGGTGTTGGAATGTTGGCGGTTCTAGTTTTAAATAAAATTCCTGGATCCAGACAGTGACCCGGATCACCCCCGAAAATATTAATCAGAGATTTCGGAAATGGGATGAGATTTCCTGAAAACCTAATCAAAATCTTACCATTCCATGTTGCTAACAGGCAGACAGACAGACAGACAGTAATTGTAATGTAATACATAGCCTACAATGTTCGGCCAGAAACTTTCATGGGTTTTTTTCTGTCTTCCTTTGATGTACCTAAACATTGTTTAGATCTTAAAAGTATTTTATCTCTTGCAGCCCTGTTATTTCTCCCATACATCAACCTCTTTATCCAGTTAGAGATTTATGGTTAACGTGGTGTTAAACTTAACCAAATACACTGAACAAAATTAGCAAGTGAAATGTTCTTATTGTCTGTATGACTGAAATTTTTGCATAAAAACAGAACTAGTTGAAGAGGTGCATTAATTTGACATTATTTTATTTACCCTACATTTTACTGCACATTATAGTGGATTTAATTTACAACTAATTAATACTATTATGTAGTAAATTTTGTTCCGTTGTTCCTATTTGGTGTTAGTGTGACCCTCCATCTCCACACTCAACTATTCTCTTGACTGGGCAAGACTGAGCTCCAAACACGGTGAAAGCAGATGATGTTGAGGTGTCTCACGGGGAGACGACTGAGGAAGGGATCATCTCTGCCTTCTGCACATACATATTCAACCTGGCAGACCAACACTTGAAGAACACACTCCAGACGTACACTGCTAGAATGGTTGAGGATGGTGACTCACCTCTGCCAATAACAGTCACCAGGAAAATAAATCTCCTTTACTGACGCCATTATGCCACGTCCTTACCAGTGCTCCAAATGCTCCAGGAAAGCATTTATCTGGATCAGTGATGATAGGTTTTCAATGTAGTGAGTCCCCGGGACCCACAGGTAGCATTTTTAGTGGGTCCCTGGAAAATTCAATGGGTCCACAATTTAAGAAAACGTATTTCTCTCCATTTCTTATATTCTTCTATTTCTTAAATTTAAGTTTTAAACTCCTTTGATGGTTGTATGGTTGGCATGGTTATGATGATATAATTATAATATTCATGTATGTACATGAAATTACTAATTACTAACACCGCCCCCACAGGAGCATTTAGCAACCCTTAACCAGTAATTTTTTCATCCTTCCGTCTGGTTTTTTGCTCCTGAAGCAACATTTCTGAGGCTTTATTAACCGTGCTGCTTTATGTTGCCTTCACTGTCGGGAAAAACTCAGACAGCTGTTAAACTTTACTGCCTCTAAACCAAGGTCGGGAGGTGGAGGTGAGGTGATTCCTGGCTGAAGCAGCAGATAGCTTCAGGGTTAGCTTCCTTCGTTCTACCCAGCAGTGATGAAGCAGAGACGGGATTCTGCTGTGCTGTTTATAGACGAAGCTTGTAGGTAAACGAGAAGGGTTTCACAGTTAACTTTCTGCTTCTACGTTCCGGTCTCACTCAGTCCTACTCTGTACGTCTCTCTCTTCTCTAGCTCGACCGTTCTTAAAGTGGCCGCGCTTTAAACAGCATTATGTCCTCACAAATACACACGGCTCAATCAGTTGTTTCTTTTTATGATTGTAATCAGGCGGGCCAGATATTATTGGCGCTAGTTGCCGAGGAAGCGTACCCAGCAACATCCCTGCTTGATGAAACTAACTCAGCACATACTGAAGGACTTATTCATGAAGCCAACTTCAATATCTCACACGGACTTGATGATTGCAGTCTACATTTACTAAAGATGAGTCCCTACCGTACAATATAAATGACAGCGTTTGAGGGTGTTGGCAAGTTAAGGGTTAATAATCTTACACACAAGATCAGAAGACTTGTTACCTGGATGCTGTTCACAAAACTTTATCCATATAAAGTTCAAATTTAAAGTAAGACTTGGTTAAAGAGACCATTTTTCTTTATCAAGCTTGTGGGAGATCAAATATCATGAGGTCAAATAAGCACTTTTTAGACATTTCGCACCAATATCATGAAGTTTTATCATCTTTCCAAATAACTGGAGTCCTCATAAGGCACACACATAATTATTTTTATTGTCTTTACTCTCAATCAAAGTACAGGAATTAGCTTGTGTGGTCTGAAAAAAACTGTGAAATCCTCTGAAATATGTAACATTTTATTGCCTTACTTGACTCAAGGAACATCAGCTCACAACATATAAATGAAAATTCAAAATAATCAACATGAATTGCATTTAAATGATATCACCGGCCCATTCAGCTCTTTCCATACAGCGAAGGCTTCTGATCAATAAGTGAGCCGACAGTTCCACAGTTGAAAATCCAACCTTCAGGAGCTGTGGAAACTGGATGTGTTGGAGAGAAACAGCACTAAAAGTCAAATTAGAAGACCAACATCATTAAGCATCTGCCTGGGTAAGCTTCTTATGTACTTATAGCCATTCAATAAATTCACAGCTTTAGAACTGAGGGAAGCATAAGCGCAATTTCTTCTAACTTTGTTTTAGAAATCTATTTATGCTTTGTCCTTGCACTCGGAAAAAAGATCGGCAATCCACAAACTGCTGACAGCAACAGCACATCATGCCGCTTCAGCAACTCACAAACAAACATCCTCCGTAACTTTCCTCCGAAGTGACTTCCAAAACAGCTGCGTATGAAAATGGGGAACTCAAATTAATAAGAAGAAAATGAAAAAAACATTTTTATGGTACTTAGCCCAGTCTGAAAGAGGGATCAGTGCAAGTTGGGACTGCTGTATTTATCACCCTGATGGAAACGGTGCACCAGGCAAGGCCCCGTGTTGTAAGCCCTGTGTGTTAAAGCTGCAAGGATGTGCATGCTTAAGCTCGGCTCAAATGCTGTATGGACAACATCCACCTGTAGAAAGCGGTCAGTCGGAACCGAAGCTGAGGCAACATCTGGTCACTGCATGCTGAGAGCAACTGGTTATCAGCTGGGCATCATGAGTGGGCTCACATAGATGCACTTCACTAATTTGAATAACTCGCAGTGTTGCGTGTTTCACAGCATCACGCCTCATTTGCCTCAAACACATCCACAGCCTGCTGTTATGTTCATCACCGATGCTGTGCTAGATTTTCAGTCACAAATGCACCAAGAGTGAAAGGTGGAAAAAAATCAACTATATTCAAGCAGACATAGTTTTACATGGAGATTATTTCATTTTCCTAAAACCAACTAACAACATTTCAGCCTTTTATAGGTCACGTTAATACTGCACCCAGTCACAACAAAGTTATCTCAAGGCTACAGATACAGTCCAATTCAATTCAATTCAATTCATTGTCTTCCAAATAAAACATTATATGAACCAACTTATAATAGCTATGTTCATATAAGCCAATTCCTAAAAAGTTATTGTCAAGCTATGGAAACATAGAATCTTCTTTGCATCCTGAGCAGCATGAGGCGACGGTGGAGAGGAAACGTCCCCCAGGAGCCTCAGCTTATAGCAGCATAGCTAAAGGAATGGCTAAGAGTCACCAAGCCAGCCATGAAGCTTGAAACCTAAATGCTATGGTTACATGATGTCTTTTAATTCAGAAATAACAATTCCCAATTAAATAACTTGGAATCAAAATATTCTCCTTCAGGTTTACATAGAAATAATAATTCTGAATTAAGATTTACATGTTTTCTTAATTCCACTTTAGATCTGGGGGTTAGAAAGGGTTCTGATTGGATAGGGGGGCGGAAGTGACGTACTTTCGTCTTCCTCCGCTTCCTGTTTCTTTTCTTTTCGACTACAACATGGAAAAACCACATAATCCGAACCATTTTCGCTTGAATTTTGTTCTAGTTGTGAAGCAGCAGCTGGACACGAGCATACTTCATCACTTTTACGTGAGTCCAACGCTCCCTTCAGGCGGTCAGCACAGAAAATATGCATCATGGCGACAGAAGGAGGGAACGAGGATGCACAGAACAACCGGAATTAACTTAAAGCGGAATGAAGGTTTACATGATAGAGGAATCGTTTAATTTGGAATTAAAATGTGAATAAAGCAGCCACCTACTTCGGAATTTAGTTAAATTTGGAATTATAGGGGAATTAAAACTCTCATGTAAAAGTAGAGAGGGTGTCTGCTTCCTGAACCCAAACTGTAAACTGGTGCCATAATAGACACTACCATGTGTGGCAGGGACAAAGGAGGAGCCAGGCAGGGTTTGAACCCCAGCCTCCTGGGTGAAAGCCATGCAAGCTGGCCAGTCAGGCGAAGGGACATCCCTGTTGCCACGTAGCCAGGGCACATGATCAATCAGAGGCAAAGCGACAGGACCGTCACTGTCACACATGTTACGTCATTATTGTTATGTTATTGTGTTGGCCTGCCAGGGGAATAAGGATGGAAATTAGCTGTGCTGTAATTTTGCATATTATTTATTTGCATATTATTTATATATAATTATACATTATTTATGTATATTAATATGCACTTTCCCTTTTTAAAGAAGTTTTTTTTTTAACTCAATAGACTTAAAGTTTTGTGAGCTTACTCAGTGGAAAAAGAATGTGAGGGTGCATTCACACGAGGATAGAAAACTCGGTATGATTGGGGACTCGGTTTAGTTGTAAGGAGCAATATTCTTCTTCAATCTGTTAGTGGATACCATGCAAGGGTTTATCCTTCCATGATTTATCCTCCTTTCTCTCGATGGATTTCTACTCCCTGAGACATTCAACCTTTGCTTTGACCTTGACAGCTCTGATGCTCCCTAGCCCCCAGCTTCCCTTCTTTTGCTCTGTGTACATTTGCTTGTTTCTGGACTTGGGGTGAAACCCTTCATGAATTGTAAAAAGCTTGTCGTCTTCATATCAGTGGCTTCCATCTCATGTTTTCATCATGTTTTCATCAGGTTTCTAGTCCAACAGGGTATTCACTGATTAGCATACACGACTATGTAAACATTAATTATTTCTCTGATGCTGAACGATTTTATTTGTGGTCATTTTCTTTTTAGTTGTTGCTTTTTAAAGGAGGTGGGTGAGCTCCATTGGTTGTAAGTTGTGTTTTTCCTCTTTGTTAGAAAGTGATCCATTTACCCCTCAAATTTAGTTTTCCTCTTAGCCGTCAATCAGAAACATCACTGTATTTTTCTCTAAGAATGGCTACTTTAAGAACAGCCTGGGGTGCTTTCTGAGAGGCAAAACGGTAGTTTTGAAATCCCATGGAAGGCCTGGACTGACATGAGTGTTTACATCGTCTGACTCTTGCTAACCACCAAAGTCAGGGGGAGGTCACGCAGTGTTAATCACACAGCAAAGGATGGTTCAAGCTGTCTGCAGGAAAAGATTATGCTGATACAGATGATGGAGGTGGCGCAGATGACTGACGGAAAACCTCTTGCTCATCTCAGAGTCAGAATTAGGACACTTATCACTTTTAATGGGATTCTTAAATTACTAATACATACATTATTAATAGAAAGATACGATGGATACGATAAGTTTGGTACAACACAATTCAAATGCAATATACTGTGTGTGTGTGTGTGTGTGTGTGTGTGTGTGTGTGTGTGTGTGTGTGTGTGTGTGTGTGTGTGTGTGTGTGTG
>JBBBVU010000026.1:2377746-2388972 GCA_037177055.1 Atherinosoma microstoma
TGGACATTTACTCAGATTAGTAAATATACTCTTAACTTATCTAAGAGTTTTTCATAAGTACAAAACTCCATCTTGACCCACAGAGACATTTAAAATACAAATACTGTAGTTCATAGTGTTTTTCCTGAATGTAGAGAGGAGCCAATATGCTGCATCTCAGTGCAGGATCACCAGCTGTCCTGCAGGGTTTAGACATTTTCCTGCTGCTTCACACCTGATCCACATGACAGCTTGTTGTCAAGTTCTGCACAAGCCTCTTAATGAGCTAAATAATCATTTGACTCGGGTGTATTGCAGCTGGTAAATATGTAAATCTGCAGGACAGTTGGTGATCCCTGCAGCAGTGCATCAGAAAAATAGTAAGTTTCTATTTGAAAAAAAAAGCAGAAAAGAAACAGCTTGAAATAACAGAGGCGTCTAAAAAAAATAAAACCTCTGAAAAATTTAATTAAAAACCCCTCAATATTTTAATTAATCTAGATCCAATATTTGCAGATAACTATTCCTCACATTTCCAAATCGGGAACAGATGACATGTAGTTTCCTAATAAACAGGCCCAGTAAAACCAGCTTGTTTACAGTGGGTCTGACACCAGTTTGGTCCCAGTTTAATGTCATCATCGCAAAAATGACAGTTCATGGAAACTGTGTTCAGTAAACGTCTCATTATTCTTCTGAAAACATCTAGTGGAGCCATTCTGATGGAGTTAACATTGTTTTATTACAAAGGTAGAAACAAGCTAACGTTTACACCGCAGTGGCTCTAAAGATGCTAACATTCAGCTTACAGTGACTCACCTGTCCAGGTGTGTTTTAAGGTGGATCCATCTTCCTGGATTTTACTGCAGACGTTGCAACATGCTGCTCTTATATTCCTCCCTCTTTATAAAGTTTTTCATACCCTAAAGTTACGGCGGTGCTGTAGCAGCAGCTGTGAAAGAAGGACAAGAGAAAAGGAAGAGGAAGAGGGGGTTAGGGATGAGGAGGAGGGATGGAGAGAGGCAGACAGAACGACAGAAGGCTGCATGAAAACACAGCAACCAGCTGTGATGGAAAGCAGAATGGAAGATGCTGAGAATGAGGACGGGAAAAGACGGGAGACAGAGTGAAGCGAGTACAAAAGGTTTGCCGGGTGATTAAAGGTGTGGTTGCGGCATGGTCCCTCTCACGCACCCACATACACAAACTCAGTCTGAGGGAAACAGGGATGTCAAAGGTCTTTTAATTAGATGTTCAGGTAAGGAAGGAGGTCATTCTGTAAGTGTCTTAACTAAATCAGCTGCTTCAAGCCAACCGTAGCCTCACTAGCACCGTTAACTCCAGCAGTAGTTTTAAAGAAATGACATCCAAACAGGAAAGTGTCTGATGTAAAGTGTGGAGGCTTCCATCACATTACAGCCGACTCCCTGGCAGCCGTCAGGCCGGACAGAACCATGTGGTAGAGAGGTTGTTTAGCAGGAGGGCGGGAATAGTCACAGGAACCCGAGTTAACTTATTAACTTCATTTAAGGAATGAGATGCCATCCATTTATTTATTTATTTAGCTTGATCCCAAATCATTTGTTTCTTCTCTCATGCAGGAATGATTTATTCTCTTCTGTTAGTTGCAGCTTTACATGTTTTGGCAGATTGTCCATCTTGTGTAAAATATGTTGCTTCATGATGAAATGCAGCACAATTTAGATTTTATTCCTAGGTGCCTTCCAGAGCAGAGAGATCACATCCCACACAGAAACTGCCAGAAGACCAAAAAACTAAAGTTATTAAATTTCCTGGTTAGTAACCTCTTCCATGCTCCTGTAGTTTTCTACTGAACTCTGATTCTATAAAAGCAACTCATTTTTATGGGAAACATTTTTGGTAAAATACAAAATTTCTGTCTCTCTCTTATTTTGCTGATTTTACTAAATCTCGCTCATACATTACAAGCTGAACCTCAGGAGGGATTCAAGCTTCTGTCTTACAAGTTACAGCTTTAAACTTGTGATTTATGTTCCACACTGAGCAGGAAAACAATCCCAAGCGTCTGTGTGTTTGTGCTGCAGCCATGCTGACACAAACACGTCTGCGTCTGCCATAAACAGACAGACGGAGACAAGAGACCTCCGTAATCCAGCAGTATTAAAACAACCTGCAGGGGAGGAAGGCCCTGATTAAATTTGTTAGTCTGCGACAGAGCCTTTACATTTTGTTAGTAACCCAATTTTGTCTGGGTCTGCTGGGGCCAGTGAAAGCATCACTCCCCTCCGCTGCTGCCGTACAGCCCGCCGCCATAAATCATCTTTGCTGTTTCGTCTGGCGACGGGGCAGCAGGGCAAAATATCATCTGGCACTGACCTCCACGTCCTACATGCAGCAGTTTCCGTCTCCCTTCCTCATGCTGCTCTCACCGCGCTCTGCTCGATATAGATCTGATGTAAGACTGTAATAATCTTTACCGGTTCCCACCTGCTTGGTGATGAACAACCATATGCAGGCAGTAAAAATGAACACGAATCTAAACAAGAACATAATATTTACAACATATTTCTATATGATTTTATATGAAATGTGAGGGTTAATTCACCTCATGTATACAAGTTCCGCTCTACAGTCTGGTGTGTTACTCAAAAGGAAATTAAATCTCTCTGCAGATGCCCCCAATATGTTAAATTTTTTGTGCAACCCCAACTGCAAAAAAGTTGTGTAAAATGTAAATAAAACAGAATGTGATGAATTAAAACATCTCACAAACCCGTTTTATTCCCAATGGAACATAAAAAAAACATATGAAGTTGGAAAAGGGGAAACAAAAGGCTGTAAAAACAACTGGAGAAGCATTTGGCAACTAATGGAGTTAATTAGCAACAGCTCAGTCACATGACTGGTTATCAAAGGAGCATTTCAGAGGCAGAGTCTCTCAGATGGAAATGGCTGAGGCTCATTCAAACCCACTTAAAATAAATTAAGCTGGAAGTGGAACATAGTAGGGCTGGGTTTAAAAAAAAAAAAAACCTCATATCAAGCTCCGTATTTTATATTGACCGACATTCAAACTATAAGCCAACCGTCCAGAGCTTTATTCTCTCCTACTCTCATCAAAGACTTGATACAACAGTCCCAACAGGACTCCATTATTCATATGATTCATCATGATATCATGTAACCTGAAACAACAGGATTGACTCATTTTGTCTGCAAATAATTTAGATGCTAGTTTACCATCAATATAATATGTTGACATCAATATTTGCTGCAACAGTAAAAACAAGACGTGGTCAACAGCAACTTCACCTGATGTGATTCAGCTTGTGAAGTCAACTCAGACAGATAAGAGACTGTCCAACCTTAAGAGGGGTTCCCAAACTTTTCCATACAGCAGCCCACCTGTGGAGGTATGTGCATTAATATGCATGTGTGTGCACGTGACTTGCAAAGTCGTGGTGCACGCCCGAAAAAAAGTCACCCCCGAAAGTCCATATTTTATTCAAACCCTGACTAGGATAATTATTCCAGGGCCACGGAGAATCTCATGTTGTGTTCAGATAAAAGTTTGCAGCTTGTAACACACGAGCCTCTCTCCTCTATCACTCATTTAATAACTAGTGAACTCACCTGGTCGCTGCTGCTGCTGATTTGAAAATATCCAAAATTTTCCGACACTTTTTTTCCTCATTTAAATTTTTTATTATGAGTCCATTTCACCACCACGGTTCTCTGCATCTCAGCTGTTCCGTCTCCGCACGCTTTACGCATGTTGATAGTTTAAAAAAACAATTCCTTTTTTGGGGGGGGATTATTATTTTGTCTGTGCACGGATGTCAGTGCCAGGCAGACCAATCAGCCACACAGATGTAATGCACCGTAATTTGGTTTTATTTGGGCAAGCAGGCCACTCAGGCCACTTTCCGGTCCAAGCCACCAGGAATTGTCATATACACGCCTGGCTGCACTGAATGCATGAGTCCTCTATCGGACCCATTACCCAACTCTCGCGTGACTCACCGAGGCTCGGCCAGATCTTAATAATAATACATTTTATTTGTTGGCGCGTTTCCTGACTATCAAGGTCACCTTACAACATAAAACAACAAGAATAAATCAATAAATACACACATAGATAAATGGATGCATAAAACAATGATTAAAAGCATTGTGAAATATTATAGTGAGTAGGCCAGCTTGAACAGATGTGTTTTGAGTGTAGATTTGAACAGATGTATTGAATCAGAGTTGCGGAGGTCAGGGGGGAGTGAGCTCCAGAGATGAGGAGAAAAGCAGCTGATGCTCTGCTCCCCATGGTAACAAGGCGGGCATAGGGGACGGTGAAGTGGGTGGAGGAGGAGGATCTGAGGGAACGGACTGGTATGGAGACATGGAGGAGGTCAGAAAGGTAGGGAGGTAACTTCATGAGGACAAGGGAGGATGGTGGAAGGGTGGAGTTTGGCTTAGTGGAGAGGTAGAGCTGGGTGTCATCAGCATAGCAATGAAAATGTATGTGATGTTTTTTAAAAATATAACAGAGGGGGAGGAGGTAGATAGGACGGAGCCCTGGGGCACACCTGTGGTGACTGGGAAGGACTGGGAGGTAAATGTTTTCAGCTGGATGAACTGAGTGCGGCCGGAGAGGTATGATTTGAACCAGTTCAGGGGGGTTTGGGTGATGCCAATGGAGGAGAGTCTAGCCAGGAGGTTGGAGTGGGAAATAATGTTGAAGGCCGCACTCAGATCAAGGAGGATGAGGATAGATAACGGAATCAGCTACCAGGAGGAGGTCATTGGTGATTTTGAGTAAACATACATGGTTTCCTGTTTCACTTCCGTCCAAAATCAGCTTCTCTTGCCGAGATAATGCCATGTTCAGATATTTTCATTCACCCTTGGGTCACTCTAGGCCTGGCTGCACTGAATATATGAGTCCTCTACCGGAGCTGCATCGATGCCAGAATGACTCCCTCTGGTGGCTCTAGGGGGTATTGGAATGTTGGCAGCTGTACTGTTAAAAATAATTCCTGGATCCAGATGGTGACCCACATCACCCCCAAAGTCTAATCAGTTGTTCCTTAAACCATTTTGGAGCTTTCCTGAAAATGTTATCTAAATCCGTCCATTACTTTTTGAGTCATGTTGCTAACAGACAGTGAGACAGACAGACAAACGTACACCGGCGAAAACATCACCTCCACTCCTTGGCGGAGGTAATTAATCCAATATCGATCCATAAAACTTGGAGACCGATTTTATACGTCCTCTTTCCTGATGACGTGACCCAACTCTCCGTGCCTCACCGAGGCCTAGCGAGATTGTAGCGTACACAACTACTTTCCTGTATCACTTCTGTCCAAAATCAGCTCTTCTTGCTGAGATAATGCCATGTTCAGATATCTTCATCCACCAGTGTGGATTACATTCACCTTTAAAATATTACCGTTCAAGTTAGCAGCTTATGCTAAGTCAGCGAGTGCTGTCACATTCAACTACAGGAAGTGATGTCAGCACACACGTATGTACTCCAAAATGAATTTGATATGGGCGCCCCACATATATATATAAATTATAAATAAACATTACACAGTGTTGCATCTAAATTAGACTTTTTTCTTAAAGTTTAGTTGAAGAATCCTGAGCACTTTCATTTTAGGTTTATATAGATGTAGATGTTAAAAGGATAACAATGAAAGTGTTATTTTTTTTATTTTGCACCAAGTATACTTTCTTGTGATAAATACTCTGGAATCAAAAATGGAAATGTTCTATATATATGACCATTTATGTGTCATATCAAGCTATATTTTTATTTTGCACTTAAGTGGTGGTATGTTTGATGCTACAGGGATACTTGAGACCTCTACTGATGAGGCAGATTTGAATTTTTTAACCAATCCAGGATTCTGACATCGAACAAGGAGAATCTAGTCACACTTGGTATAAATAAGGCAATAAAGGCAACACCCTCCAATTTATAACTGCTCCCCACCCTGCGAGCTAAACAGACGTTACTTAGAGTACATAAAAGACCCTTCACACATTCACATACAAACACTCCATTACAGTACCAGCATGGCATGGTTTACCCAGCACAGCCTGCCTGAGTGTTGTTGCTGACCGTATCCATCCTTTTATGACCACAGTAGACCATCTTTCATGGCTATGAGGGGATATTAAAAGTTTTAGGCCTCACACAAAAAGAGCAAGATTCATACTTCTTTATTTTTCAACATAGTCTCCTGGTAGAAATAAGGGTGGATGGCACGAACCTTACAGAAACAGAGAAATGATGATGGGTTTAAAGGAGGTTTAGCAACAAAAAAATGTAATTGACAGTCATGAAAATGAACAGAGGATCTGGTGGTGGCTTGAATCCAAGAAAAGAAAATCAAACGGTCTGATTGGAAAACAAGGATCACTGAAGAGTTTAGACAGACTCTATCTTTTTAGGTGGCCGTACATTTCTGCTGGTAAGCAGACGAACTGGTGCTGAATGAAGAGCAGTCCCAGACTTTATGGTGGAGACAATCAGGATCAGCTGTGTCCAGTTATCAGCCACACAGGAGAGCTAGGAGGAGGGAGGAGAGCCAGAACAAAAAACCAACCGATCCCATCAGTCCCCTTACAACTCCACACACTTGTTCCATCTAGTTTTCCAGTCATTGAGACTCCATCAGTATGTCAACATCTTGATCCACTAACTAGCCTTCGAAGGAGTTTTTTTCAGCCTGGGAAAGAGGTTAAAGTGGCTGGGAGCTAGGTCTGGAGAATAAGGTGTGTGAGGGTGGAGTTCGTAGCCACACTCGCACACAGCTTCCATCGCAACTTGGCTTGTGTGGACTGGTGTGTGTTCCTGGTGAAGCAGAATCCTACAAAGGATTTTTCCGCAATGTTTCTCCTTGATAGATTAGCGCACCTGCTTCAGTAGGTTAGAGTAGTATTCCCCATTCATTGTGGCTCTAAAGGTCAGGTAGTCAATCTGGACCACTCCTCGGCTTTCCCAGAAAGTGGTCGCCATAACCTTCTTGGCGGGCCTGGTGGCTTTTAACTTCATTGTCTTGAATTTGCAAGGCTCCTCTGATGGTGACCCTTGACAACTTCAAGTCATCTGAAAGCATTCTCTGTACTTATCTTGTACATCCTAGTGGAGTTTGTCATGAAGTATGCATATAGATCCACATTAAAGGCCTGTTGTTGTTCTAACTCAGAAAACCACCCCATCATTCTCTATCAATAGTTACAGAGTGTCAATGTTTTCTCTGCTGGTACTGGTTGATGGCCGTCCTGACTGTGGGGTCATCTCTTAACTCTCTCTGCCATGCTGGAATTCCTTCACCCAACATTTCATAGCTGCAGAAGAAGAGGAAGACTCCCTATGGACACCTGTTAGGCAGATTGACCTTCCAGCACTTGAAACTTATACTGAGTTTTGTCCATTTCACCAACTCACGTGGGGCTATGTTTCTTCCAAACATTACGTCACAAAGCTCAATTCGTCTCCACTGGTTTCTTAAACATAACACTAGCTGCGTTTCCATGACAGTTTTTCGCAAAATAGAAGCGATATGTCTAAAGTTTCGACAGTACAGTTGCGATTTTCGGATGTTTCCATGGAATAGTGTTTAGCGCATAAGCCGCAATTCTTTTAAAATCTCACAGACAAATTATGGATTCAGAATGACCCGGGATACGTTTAACGAGCTGTGTGATGCCACTGAACATCTTGTAGCACCAGACATTTCATGCCCTCTGGAGGCAGTTCCTACCCAGAAGCAAGCAGCTTTTCCTTTTTACAAACTTGCAACTTGCTTCGTGTTCATGTCCGGTGACATTTAAATGCGCAAAAAGTGTTTCCATTACACGCAATATACTTCTATATCGACACATCTGAAAAGCCACCTCATGAGAGCGTAATAACCTTTTCAGCGATATTTGAGAGGTTTTTTAAAATGTAGGTGTTTCCATTACTAGTTTTTTATTGTAATATTTAGGTTCTGCGCAACTCCAGGGGTAATGATAACGCAGCTATCTAGTTCACTGTACTCCAATGGCCTCGACAGTCACCAGACCCCGATCCAACAGAGCAGCTTTGGGATGTGGTGGAACGGGAGATTCTCATCATGGAAGCAGCAACTGTGTGATTCTATCATGTCAACATGGAGCAAAATCTTTGAGAAGGAAAAAAAGGTTAATTTTCAAATTCTTACAAAATATCTATGCTGGTCCTCATGGGTTCAAAGTGGATGCTGAGTGGACTATATTCCAACTCATCAAGTGCGACTGTTGCCGATATAATATTACAAATTTGATGGTTTCTCCCTCAGACAGATGATTTTTCAAGGTTGTTTTAATTTAGTTCTGAAGGCTGAATTCCCACGCTGCAGCCACACTGGAGACTAGACTTAACCATCACTAAATCAGCTACTGTTTGGAGGCCAGGTAGCGTTTCTCCCGGGGGAAATCATCAAGAGCTGACAGAACTCCCGACCCAGAACATGTGCTCCTTTTTGCACTAAAGGCAACACCTTCTTATAACCTGCTGTGGTAACAGACACAAAATCCCTCAAATCTGTCATGTCCATTGTATTGAACACTTGGACTGTAAAGTCTAGTGGTCTGATTATACAAAGTATTTCTCTCATGGACCCTACATTTTGCCTTGAAATTTGAGTAGGTACAAAAAAATAACACGCCCCAAATTCTCACTAGATTCACCTCAAAATTAGTTGAAAATTACCCCCAAATTATTCATTTCTAATTATTATATAAAGTCTGTTTATTTTCCTTTAAAATAGTTCCTCATTTGTCAGGAAAATGTATTTGAGGGATGAACAGCAGAGTTTAGTTTGTGGGTTGCAGCCATGAAAAACGTGCCAAATTTAAGCAATTCTAACTTATTAGCAAAAGGGACATTTTGGATCTGGAGTTTTGAAAATTGGAGATTTTAATATACACAAGTGGCCTCTTCTGTAACTATGAGCCTGCAAGGTGAGAGGTTCAAGGTTAGAAAAAAATATGGACATCAAGGAGAATTAAATTTGAGTTCAAGTTCTTCACAATGAATCTTTAATTTGTGTCAGGTGTGTTGGAGCAGGGAAACATCTAAAACCTGCAGGACAGCGGCCTTCAAGGACTGGAGTTAGAGATCCCTGACTTATGAGACTTGTATCTCTGTAAACTGGATCTGCACTGGTGTTCTAAAAGAAACCAGTACCAGAAGCTGCGGCCTGTAAAAGAGATTTTTTTGCAGCGTCATGACAGAGATGGATGTGCATCCAATTATTTGGCAGCGCCAGGCCACTGAAGCAGAGATGGAAGCTGAAAAATATACATGGAAATTATGCAACATTCAGAAATGGTGCTGACTGTCAACAGCAGTCCTGAAGTTTTAATTAAAACTTTGCCTGTGAAATAACTTTCTTTTGATCAAGTTATTTGATGATTAATTCTGTAACTGAGCATCCTGTAATGTTTGGTAGTACAAAGCTATGTGTTTACCAGCTAATCTAACAATATACACGCAGGATGGAAAATTAGCCCAATTAGCTCAGGAAGACTGACGATGGCTGGTGTAATAACAAGCTGGAGATTTGTACTGAAACCTGATCAAAGTGATTGAAAATCTCATAAAAAGATCAACGAACTTGATTGCAACTGCTCTACAACCTGAATTATAATAAATCAAAGCTGACTTACCCCCATGTGATTTCATATGAGATATAGAGCAGATGTCCGGGTCCGGACCCAGAAGCGGTCCTGGACCTCCAGCTCAAAAAGAAAGTTATGATTTACAACCTGGAGGAGCATTTCTATTCTCACAGAACAAGGGTTCTTAACCTTTGTTATGCTGGGGCCCAACTTTTCCAGTACAGAGAGGTACAGGGCCCATTCAAATATGAACACTGTTTTTTTAATTGAACTCACTCTTGGTTTAATTTGTACTGAATAACTAAACCAAATCTACTTGAAGTTTTAAGGCTAACACCTTGTAAAATATGACTTGATACAATGAGATTATCACAAAGACATTTATATACCACATGTATGTGAAACTGTACAACAAGACACCCTATAAATAAAGATGGAAAGCTGATCAATAAAAGGATGCAGTGATGAAATACATTGGAAATAATAAAAGCATCAGATTACATAAACTGTAAATAAATCAATAATTTATTTAGATATTTAAGTAAAAAAAATGATTCAACAATTTATTCATATAATAAACTTATCTTAGAATTTGGTAAGAGTTGCCAGACAAGATGTTTTCTGCATCTGTAGCACATTTTATTTCTTTTGCTTGGTTTGTTTACTAAACATCCCCCAGCTTTCCCATGTTGGAAATTTCGTTGCTAGGTGCTTCTGTAGCATTGAAGGCTACAGCTAGCGTAAGCTAACACTTGACAGAGACCTCTCGGCTCTGCCTTGTTTACAAAACCATTGTCAGTTGGATTGTTTCTGCATAATATCTTTGCCTTTTAGGTGGGTTTGGCACCATTTTTGTCTTCATTTTTTTCATTTTAAACATTTGTTTATGGCTTTCGCTACATGCTAGCAGCTAGCTAACGGTCTTCGTCTGCCTATTGGAGTTTGTTGAACAACTAACCGGCACATTACCGCCACCAAGTGGGACGTTGCATTGTAACCGAGGTTCTCATGGATAACTAATAACTTTTGTGAAACCCTTTTATGAGAAAAAACATAAACATTTTAACAAACATACCCTTTAAATTCTGAAGTCTCAAAGCCCAGTATAACCAGTCCACCACAATCCTGAGCTACACATTCACTAGCCAACAACATGTGTTGGGTAGTAACGCGTTACTAGTAACTAGTAACGCGTTACTGTAACGCCGTTCCTTTTGTTAGTGACTAATACTCTACTGCATTACCCATTAAATAAAGTAACTCGGATACCGTTACTCTGTGAGTCGTTAGTCTGTTACTAGCTACATTAATGTTGACCAGCAGCTGCAGCTTCTTCCCGTTTACAGCAGTGATACATTGCGGTCGTCATGGTAACCTCTGCCTGTTTGGGCTTGTTTTTCAGGAAAATCGGCAATATCGTCAGTCGCGGGTTTTGGACAAGGGGCAACCTCCGGTTTGGAAAAAAGAAGCCTATGCGGAAGTGCTAAAAATTGCAGTTCCCCCCCTCCTCCACTAGAGGCTGGCTGCTAAACAGAGATCCCCATAGACTCCCATGTTAAAAAGACCAACTTCACAGCAGAAATAAACATGTTTACAGCCTGGTACAAAAAA
>JBBBVU010000026.1:2389225-2407577 GCA_037177055.1 Atherinosoma microstoma
AGGACTAAACATGTGGAGCATCATGATGAAGGTCCAGGACTGTAGAGCAGCTAGAATCCTGCATCAGACCAGAATGGAACAACATTCCTCTCCTAAAACTCCAGAAACTGGTCTCCTCACTTCCCAGATGTTTACAGACATGATGCTGAACATCACCTGGAACTAGTTTACTATAAGCTCATATTATCCATGAGATCATAAAATGTCTGAGTTTCAACATCTGATATGTTGTTTTTGTTCTACTAGGAATAAAATATGATTTGATGACATTTGCAAATCATTGTATTCAGATTTTTTAGATCTTAAACATTGTCCCAACTTTTTGGGGATTGAGCTTGTTTTTTGAAAGCGCCCTTTAAAACGCTCTAAGAGGATCACAGAGTGATCAACTGGATCCGAGACCTCATTCATGTGTCAGATCTTCCACAAGGATATGAGGCGATCATCAAGTTTTATGAGAAAACAATGTGTAATAGCTTCTCCTGACAAGAGACATCTTCACAGAAAGACGTCTGAACACACACCCACGCACTAGATAAGGATTGATGAACACCTGGCACCCATTTTTAGAAAATACTGCAGCAGAGGCTATAAAAATTCTGCTGGCATGAATCCCATGATCCTTTCCTTCCCTCACCTCAGAGTCATTCATTTACATGGACAAAAAGCAGTATGGAAAATTCCTCCGGTCACAGAGTGCTGCAGCTGATGAGAAAACCCACGGAGCAGCCCGACGGTGAGCTGAAAGTAAAAGACTTTGATTTCAGCGCACCATTAATGCACCTCGGTTCCTCGTCACTTAACTGCATATATATTGACTCTGAAGATCTCATATTTATCTGTTTAGGCTCCAGCTACCCAGGGAGGGAAATGCAATCAACCGCCGACGCTGCCGAGGTTTATACCTGCATTTTAATTCTTGTTTAGCTTTTCACCGCAGCATCATCGAGGTGCTAGAAAATACCTTACACTTCTATTCTTTAACCCAAACTATATACACACACCGCCTTTATCTCTGCCCCCTCCAATTTGGTGTGCTACCTTGTCACCGTGGCGATCGATGGGGCTTGGTAATGGCTGCCTGGAGAGCAGCACACTTGAATGACAGTTCTGGGACCACAGCTGAGTGATGGAGCGCTGTTGCCAGCTTAATTAACTTCCAGTTGAGTCTTCGTATTCGCATTCAGCACCCCACCGCCATCTATTGCCTCTCACCGGCAGGCTTTCTCCTTCCCATCCCCACCTCCACCCCCGTTACCCCGAGCATAAACAACACGCCAATTAACAGGGTGCCTGTGCATTCATGCCACCTTTGTTTGTACACAAGTCTCATTATACATATTCACCTGGGTATCTGACTTGTTTGCAGGATCATATATTATGGATCAAACAATTTTTTGCTAACGAAAGAAAGTTTCCCCGCGCGCGAGGGAGAATTTCTACACATCCTGCTTTGCTGATATGGTTGCATGGCAAATTTTATGGAGACATCCAATGCGCCTCAGTAACTGCAGATTACTATTAAAGATTTCAATTTTCCCCCTGTCACTTCAGTTTTAAGTCAAAAGCTAATTTGCTTGCCTTGTAGCAAAGCCGATCAATAGATTGAATGGTGAGAATGAAGGAAAGGTCGTGGCAGTGGAGAGGGTGTTTTCAACACACACCGTATAAAGGATGCACAGAGTACGATTTTGGGTGTCAAGGGAGGCCTTGTAACCGTGGCAGAAGCACTTTTTGCTATTCAGCTCAGAAGTGCATCCTTGTTTTCCCTTACGGAGCACAACTGCAATTCACAAATGCCAAAGCAGTCAGAGAATACAGCTTAGCCTGCAGAGCTCGGACTGTTTGCAGATGCAACTCAATGTTTCTAAAGTTTCAAGTGCTAAATTGCTTGTATTGATTGATTCTAACTCAATAAGCACCGTACGGCTGCATCACTCCGACAGGAGGCAGCTCACCTGCTTTCAAAGTGGAAGTTTTACCAGTGAAAATAATGGAGCACTTCATAGGTTTAAGTACATCTAATTTAACAGCAATACTGTTTTAACTCTGCAGAAGATTCAACAAGTGGCTGAAGTTTGTTTTTATCTGCAATAAATAATAAATATATCTTAAAATCCTGACTAATATTTGAACATTGTGTCATTTTTTATCACACTAGCAGGACCTTAAAAAGCCCCCTGGGCTCATGGTGATGCTGCTTTATTCATATTTATGAACAGATTGTTTGTTGCATATTTTATGTTGTGATTGTTGTGATTTCCAACATTTCTCAGACGTTGTGCGAGGGGCTAGCTGAAGATAAGCCCTGATATGTTAATGACTCCATCCAAAAGAGTAAGCCAGATGTCTAAACTGAGCTCATACTTAAACCTAAATAAGCTGGTTTCAATTTACAAATGAAACCAGTAATCTAATAAATATATTCATACATATAGTGCACACATGTATACAATACATGGATAGCACACATTTAATGCATGACAAGCCCTGTATATCCTCATTTCTCTGTTCCAACAGCAGGGCATGGAGGTGAGCCGACTGGCTCTATGGATGGATTTGAGTATAAAAAGAAGATTGATGGAACAACCCATGGGCGTCGCACCCGTGGAGGATGAGGATGTTTTAACACCAATGAGTGTAAAATATATGGACAGACCTTCCATCACGTGACCCGTAGGTTTCTGAAGAGCTGAACTGAGACTCATTGGGAGGTTCCCACCGTCGCCATCTTGGCAGCGTCACGAGTCTCGTCCCTCCCGGAAAATACAAAATTGAGCGATAAGGTGGAGCTGAGAGGGGGACTGTGAGTGTCAGGATGGATGATTGACACCCATCAAACTCTGAGCTACCTGTATCTACGAGCTAACCAAGCTAACAGAGGTAGGCGGGCTAAAGCTAAGGCGCGCTGTTAGCCGGCTGAAAACCGAGGTTATGCTACTCTCTGCCTCCTTGGTGCCGGATATCTGGCACCTGTCAATCAAAGGACACGCCCCTAATTATGAAGAGTTTCATGACTAAATAACATCTAAGCGAATGAGTTATAAATAAATAAATAAATTCATGACAACTGCGGGGGGAGGGAATTTATTTAAAATACATTTTAAATGTTTTTTTGTACCAGGCTGTAAAGATGTTTGTTTCTGCTGTGAAAGTTGGCCTTTTTAACATGGGAGTCTATGGGGATTGACTCCCTTTTGTAGCCAGCCCCTAATGGATGAGGGCGGGAAACTGTAGTTTTTGGCACTTCCTCATAAGCTTCACGTTTCTCTGCTGGAGGTTGCCGCTTGTTTAACACCCACAGTTTTCCTGATGAGAGGGTTCAACACCGGCACTTTTCCTGCATTTTTAAAAAACGTTTCCTGCAGTTCGACACAAACATGGCTGCTCTCTGGTCCTTTCTGTGTTTGTGTTGCGCTGCAAGGCCGCCTTCTCCCTCTCCTTGTCATTCTCCTGTCTCTCCTGTCATTGATCAGCTGATTGGATTTTCTTGTTGCGTTTGTTTATTTATCAGCCTGGAAGGAAAAACTAGTGGCTCAAGGTTCACACGGGGATATATCTCCCCCAAAGTATTGTCTTGGGCAGGGAACCTTTTCTAACAAAGTAGAAAGGATTAAGACTTCCGCTATGCAGGGGCGGGTCCAGAACAGTTTTGATGAGGGTCCAGGCAGCAGCACTGAAAAACATAAATACATACAAAGAAAATTGAAAATAAAATTGAAAAAATCTGGCTTGACACTGCAGTGAAGAAACAATATTTTGGGGATCCGTTCACACCAAGAGCCAGCCCTCCCGAGACCACACAGGCCACCACTGGAAACCATCCAGATCAGGGGAGGCAGAGGTCCAACCACAGCCATAGGGCTGCAGTGCACGACCCTCAGCCAATCAGACAAAGGCAGTCTGCACAGGCAAAGGCATGATGTCACACACTGTAAAATTTACAGTCAAACAAACATCCACAACTTCTCCTGTACAAATACAAATCATACATCAAAACGTAGGCATCTTTGTCTTCATTCACCAAATGTGACCATTGTTGCGAGCAGACCCCCCCGCCCCCGGTCTCATTGACTTCCATTATAATTCGTCTCAGGTTTTCTTTTCAAGTCAAGAGGTTAGGGATATTTAACCTCCATAAACTCTACCAGCAGATAGAAGAATCATAAACTCACATCTGTGTTCAGCCCATGTTTCTGCCGCTCACATTTCAATTAGTTTTGTACGACTTATTGACGAATCCGGCAGCTGATCAGTATCTTGCATCATCTTGCAGCACCACCATTACAACAGTGGCGAGTCCAATTACGTCATATCTACTACCTCCTGTCAACATGGGCGAAGTTTGACAGTGGCCCTTAGACGGTCAAGTTATTTAGAGCAACCTTAGAACGGGTTTATATTTGGTCTTTTAAAAAAAAAAAAAAACGAAACAATCTGATGTTATTTTTCTTATTTACACAACAGCACATTATTTTTCTTTTGCTCTCTGCATCAATGTGCACATAAAGGCACCAGCAGATAGAGAGCGTCATCCACTACCCCCAGCCCATGTCAGATGGGCAACTTTTATGAAGTAAAGGTCCATGTTCTTCACATTCACTTATTTTTCCATGATTGGAACCTTTGACGACTGTTCAAACAGTCAAAAACTGTGCAAGTCCTTCCAGATTGCCTTGATATCGTTACAAAAACAGTACGATTCTCTTCTCTTCTCACTGACATGCACAGAACTGCCACCGCCACAACGGCAGAGGGTCAACTTCCTGTATTTGCCTGGAACTTTCTGGGCGTCTTGTATTATTAGTGTGTTCCAGTTGTTTTGTAATTCTGAGTGCCTGAGAGTAAAACACGTCATTACCAAGCAAAAACTCCAACACCAGCCAATTTTAGCAATAATGGTGGATAAACGACATTAAAGCATCATTTTGTAATCAACCACAGTAACAACGTAATTATCGATAAATAACAACTCTGTGCTGTTTACACTATAAACTAAATGGACTCAAAAAATAAAACATACAAACAAAACACATTAGACAAAGACAACAATGAACTAGAAGTGGTACTGGGCGTCGCCATCTTGAAATCTGACATCTCAGGGTTCTCTGAAAGTTTCTTTCTGACTCATTTCTTGGCAAAAACTCATCAAAAAACATCATCGGAAGACAAACTGGAACTGTAAGTTCTGTATAATTACCCATCTGCAACCCCTTCATCACCATAACAACCAGTTTCCCAGCTGTGCCTTGTTTTTTTAATTGACAGATTCCATCATGGCCGCCTCCCATAATAAATATATTATGGGATGTATTGTGTCAGTTCTTCTCAGAACTCATCTCAGGTTTTACGTAATGAATACATTTAAAGTCAGTACCTTAACAAGCACTTATTAAATCAACAACAGTCATTCATACTCACCCCTGTGCAGCTTTTTCTCCTTCCTGACATCCTGTTAAGCTACTCTGGGGGAAATTCAGGTATCAATTCTTTCTACATAAATCGCATTAGCCTCACTAACGTTTAGATGAGATGGAGATCTTTGCTTTCTTTCTTTTTTAGAAGCTAAATGAATATTTATAGTTCCTTCTCATGAACAAGGCATCATGTTTCATCCAAATCACTGATTTCATCCGATAATTATGTGATTAAGATTAAAATAAGGGAAATCATTTGGAATTATTCCAGTGTACTCCGTTTTACAGCATATAATTAGATCAATTGAATTATAACGTCACCTCTGATCCTGTAAAATGAAGACCAGACATGTTGGAGTAATGTAAGACATCATGGTTGTAATGTAAATCTTTACCATTCAAACTGACATGTAAAAGCAGGAGGAAAAAAAAACAAAACAATAAAAACCCCAAAAACCGACAGGATAGCGGCCCCGAGATAGCGGATTGACCGGAGTTTGACCCCTGTGGTCTAAGGCTTTCGACACTGTTGATTACACACTCTTTACCCAACACACTGATCCAGATTTGCATCTGTAATCAAGCCACAACCTGGTTTATAAATAATCTGACAAACAAAACACAGTGTGTCCAGTTGGATGTCTCCTCCTCCTCTTTCTTTACTGTCTCTAAAGGAGTGCCACAGGGCTCAGAATTAGGTCCTATTTTATTTTCTATATGTTTATAATCTGTGTGATAACCTGTAGAATACCGTGTACTATTTTGATGCCGATGGCACAGTGATCTACTGTTGCTCTTCCTCAATCCCCAGGCTTTAGTTTTACAGACTTCTTTTAACACGGTTCAGTCTCAGCCAATAATAACCATGCAAGGCAAGTTAAAACAGTTCCCAATTACATGAACCACAAATCATGCTTCTCCCTCAGAGCATGAACTCGCCTTGTCTCGGCTACATTCTCACCACTATTAGAACATAGAGATGTTTTGTATATAATTGCTGCAACCAAATGCCTTCAATCTTTAAATGCAGTGGACCAGTCAGCAGTAAGATTTGTCACTGGTTGTGGTCACCTCACTCATCACTGTAACTTGTACACTGAAGCTAATTGTTCCCGTAGGAACATGCACTGGCTGTCAGTGATTTATAAGGCTCTTCTTAGACGACTTCCCCCGTATCTTTCAGGTCTGCTGCAAAGAACCAGTAATCATTATGCTCTGCACACAAGTAATATTTTCTATCTCAATATTCTCAGAGTCCTGACTGAATTTGGGAAATGAGCTTTTAGTGTTGCTTGCTTCAGCTTGGAATTCATTACAGTCGGAAATGAAAATGTCCCAACTCATTTCTTTTCACACCTTTTGTTCTCGTTTACTTTACAGACGAGAATCTGATGAGCAGTGCCTGTTTTTAACTGTTTCTGACCTTTTTAATGATCTATTTGCTGACATCATTCACTGAAATTTAAAACCTATCAGTTGCATAAATTTACTAATAAATTGGTTGGTGATCTATGGTCTTTGTATTTTGAATCTGAAGATTAAGATTAATCAGGTGACCTCTTGACCAGATAAAGGTTTGATATATATATATATAATAGTGGACAGCCATAGTTCTTGTCATAAAAAAATCCACACAATCCATTTCAGATGTGTTCCTTGTTGGAAAAGAGAACGTTGATAGACAGTTGTGTTTGGGTTTTCCATGCAACAACCACCAACAGAAACCATTATAAGAAACGCGTATGATTAAATGCATCTATTTGCGTTTTGAATTTGTAACATTTAGTGGGAATACTGACTGGCTGCTGTCTTTAGGAGAAACACGGGCTGCTGATCAAAATCACAGATGTAGAGCCCTCTTGAGAATCAATCTTTAACAGCAAAGCAGAAAGTTGAGGTTTCTATTGCTGAAGTACAGTGAATGCATCAGTTGAAGTTGAATGGAAATAGAGATGAACAGGCAGAAATCTGCTAAACATCCAAACTGCTGGATGAGATCATTCCAAACAAAAGGCCGATGTTGAGCCTCTAAATATACGAACTGAAGCAAAAGTAAAAGGACATATTTCACTTCCTGTTCAAAATTAAACATCTACACAAAGAAAAGTGTATGTTGATAAACCACACAGCTACAAGCAACAAGAAATAATAATTGACAATTTTTCTCTGTCATGAAATAATTAATTGTTTCAGGGAGTTGAGAAAAAAGAAATCTGACAATTTCCTATTTTGTCACATGCACTGATAACCAATAATAACTTTTATGAAAAAAGGAAGGGAATTAGTGTTTGGTGGATTATTTCTTCGTTGTAAAAATCCTTCTTGGTAATGAATCTCATACTGTTCAAAAGTCTGTTTATCTCCATTTTAAATGGAGCCACATTTGTAAGGAAAATGTATCTGTGGAGTGAGCAGCTCCAAACAACAGCCTGGTTCCTCCTCATGCTGCTCACCAGCTATCCCAGTCTTCAACCAGTATTTGTAATGAGTCAGCCAATATGCTTGTGTTGGTCACTCTGGCACCAACATCGCAGTCCAAGTTGATCCCACAAGTGTTTATGGGGGTTGAGACCATGACTGCAGGCAGGTTATTCCATCCTCTCCATTACTAAATTCTAATGAAGTTAGATCCTGTTGTGCCTCTGATATCCTTGTTTGTTAAATGAATAAATTGTTAAATTGCCAATATGTTTGGTTTCTTCAGGCCTCAATCATCCAATCCAATATACAAGCCAAAACAAGTCTTTACCAGAACACAGTGATTGGCGGCAAATATTTGGGGAGTTTTCATGGGCCCAATGCACATATTCAACTCTGCTGCTCATCACACAAATACATTTTTCTTCACAAATGTAGCTTCATTTAAAAGTGGAATAAACAGGATTTCCAACTGTATAAGATTTATTGCAAAGAAACATCGTAACAACAAAGAAATAATCCACCAGTCACTTACTTTTCATCACAAATTTATTTGCAAACACACACATACACACACCACACATCACCCAGTCGACTCCAATAAACCTTCCGTGTTTTTCTTTTTCTTTGTTTCTTTTTCTTTTCTTCTTTTTTTTTTTTTTTTTTAGAAAATACTGTGATACTTTATTAAAAATGTTGCAGAAAAAGTTTATACAGGTGTCCAGCCAGAAATATGTCTAATATCACTTAAGGCAAAACTGCAAACAGAGATAAGACAAACTAAGGATTTTAAAAGTCTACATTAAAAATTCTTATCTTGACTGGTTTAAGAACCAAATGACAAGAATATATCTTTTAATAACTTTATAAATGTAGCTTAAAAGTTTCTGGATGATTTTTCCATAGTTTTTTTTTGTAATAGGATGCAAAAATGGAAGGAGAGTCAATGGTTACTTATGTTGTCAATTTGTAGCAATTAATATAATTAATATTTACACTCATTCACTTGCTTTTGTAACCCAAAATATCACAAGTCTGGCACAATATTTTATATATTGCTAGCATATGACAAATTGAAATATCTAACATATATTTCTTTACAAACATATCCAACTAATATTGATACAAAAATTCACTGCCTTTTTCATTTATTTTTTTATTTCTAAATAATACATTGCTGGTCACGTTGTAAGCTCAGGCAGTGCTGAGATTGCAAGACAGAAAAAGCCCACAATGAAAACTATCAGAAGCGTAACAGGATGACGGCAGCTGATGAGATCCAGTCAGTCCTTGTTGTCTGAAAGCGCAACGTAAAGCTCTTCCCGGACATGCAATGTGGAAAAAAGTGGACGTAAAGCGATGCACAAGGACAGGACTGGGTGTGATGGCCTGCAGACACACACTGTGCAACTCTCCTGGGATGGGATTGTTTTCGCATTTTGGTCTTTTTGGGGAAAACTAATGAAACACAGGTTGGACTTGGGAGGAAATAATGAAAATTGTTTGGATATATTTACACACACATCAACCAAAAGCACGAGCTGGGAAAAAAAAACAACCCCAAAGGTATCAGCCAAAATGAAAACAATACAAGAGGCTCCTTTTTCTTTTTTAAAATAGTTTAAATTTCCACACACATCTATATACCTTTTTTTTTTTTTTTTTACTTTTCCTCTTCCTTTTTTTCTTTCTTTCCATAAATACATTTCAGGCTGGAGCGTTGATTTCTGCGCCCCAGTCCGGTCAGGAGATGTAAGAAGGATCATGAAAAGATCCGGTTCCATTGTTGCTTCTGTTTTCCTGTCGCGTTTTTATGGTTTTATGGCACAAAAGCCTCCACAAAGGCGCATCCGCCCATGTTGTATTAAAAGACTATTAACAGTCATTCACTGTTTGCTTCCTCTTTTGGTAAAACCATCCATGAAGCGCTGCTTCAAAAAGAGTTATTACTAAAGAAACATTCATTTTGAATTTTTTCCCACAAGTTTATGATCAATTTATACTTTTTATACTTTTCAAGAAGGCATGGTAACAAAATAACATCTGCTTTGACTTTGGAGTCTGTGCTTTACACAGTCAGTCACTTAAATCTGCCTGGTGTGGGTCGTAACTGAACCCGCCGCCGCTCTGTCCTGGCTGAGCTATACCCGTGTGGTGGAGTGTCCGTGGGGCAGGTTGGTACTGTTCTGACTGCCACCAAAAGTGTTGAAGTTGTGCAGAGGCTGCATGCCAGCCAGAGAGTTGGGGATCATGGTGATGGTGCTGGGAGTCATCAGGGGTATGTCGTCGGGCGACCGGCGCAAGGTAAGGGTGTAGTCGGGAGGACAGGTGAGTCGGAGCGTATCATGGGTCTGCAGTGACTCGCACTCGTGGTGGTGCTCGTGCTCCAGCTGCTGCTGCTTCATCTGCAGCGACATCAGCTCCTCGCTCTGCAGGTGGGCCACGTCGTTGGCTGTGGACGGAGCGTTGGCCGGAGTGGAGTTGCGCTGCGGGGTCGGGACGCGGCGGTTGGAGTCGTGCCGCCGTTTATCCTTCTTGTAGTAGAGCGCGGCGAATGCCAGGATGTTCAGAAAGAGCAGCGACGCTCCCACAGCGATGGTGACGCTGAGCTCCGTGGAGTAGTCTCGCTTGGTCTCAATCACCACGGTGGACTCGTCGGTCAGGTCACCACTCTTGCGCTGATCTGTGGTCTGTTTGGTGTTGACGGCGGGAACCCCCGGGTGGCGTGTGGTGGATGGCCAGTTTTTACCTGGGAAGCGTTTGGTGTAAGGGTAGGGGGTGGTGTCTTGTGGCGGTATCTTTGTAGTGGTGGAAACATATTGAAATAACTCGTTTATATTGTGAAGATGTGGAACTAGTTCCAGCCAGAACGCGACCTTCGTAGCTCGGTAGTGGTCTCGGACCCGAGGCTTGAGGCCAATGTGGAGGTAAAGCTGATCTTTGGGGTTGTACTTGGTCCAGGCTACCTCCTCAAAGCGGTTAGGCTTGGTATGGATGAACTTCGTATCCTGTGGAACTGGCTGGTTTGGATCCCTGAAAGAGGAAAATATAAAGATAAAAATGAATGTATGCATGATACAAATGATCTCTGTGGGTGTGTGAAAACATTCTGTGACATCTGTTTAGATCTGAGGGTGCATTCACATTGGTGCTGGTACAAACCCTGGTCTACTACCACTGCTAGTACGGTCCATTTGGAGCAGTGTGAACATGCATTTGCTCCCTGATGGAACCGAAGAAGCGAAAACCGGGGGTCTTGTTTCACTTCCACGTTAGACATGTCCTGGCCCAACCTTCTGTCTCTCCTGTTGCTCATACTGAACACCAAATTAAAACCAGGAACCCCAAGACTGCATTCATTTGTTGTTACTCTATTGTTTACTTGTGATGAATGAGCCATTTTTGGTCAAGGCCAATAAATGAGTCGGATTTTCTTCTTTCTTCTTGGTCAGTGGAATATCACCCTGTAGTGAGCAGATGTTGTAACTATGTGGCGTTGTTCAGGCGGTTTGGTCCACTTGAGTGAAGTTTAGTATAAAGGCCCATTTATGCTCGATGCAGAAGGTGGATACGCAGACGGACAGTTTCGTCCGTCTCACGCGCGTAATTTGGTGCGTTTTCAGGCTCCTTGCACATCCGTCACTCGACACAGAAGACGGAGTAATACCAGCGGAAACCGTGGTGGCAGTGCTGAACAGAAACAAACCAGAGAAGAAGAGGAACCGGAAGGAAGAAACAAGAATGAATATGAGGACAAAAACCATAAAAATTGCTCAAGCTTTTGAAATAAGGCTATGCGAGTGTTCAGGAAGTGTGTTAGAAACAACTTTATAGCAGCGCATTACCGTCGCTAACCGGAGTCTGGAACTGCCGTCGGATCGTGGGCGTTAACTATGAACTCAGCACCGCCCACTAGTGGAGGTGACCATGGCAACGTAAAAGACACATGGAAGTATGAAGACGGTGACGCATGAGGACGTTTGAAACAGACTTCCCTATTTAAGGGAGCATAAATGGGCCTTAAAAGCTAACCAAAACAAAAGAAGGTGCAAAATTTTTCCAGTTGAGACCAAATTCCCTGGACTATCCTGGTGTGAATGTTATATTTAACACCACTGATCAGAAAATATCTCATCAGTATAAAGGGCTCCGCTTTGGACTGGTTTAAATCATATTTATGCTGTGACCTCCACACAAACCCAACTCAGTTATGGTATTCAACAGGGTTTTAGACTTGGACCCATTGTTTGTCACCTTCTTAGGGCAACATATTCATAACACTTGACAAACATTTCACTGTTATACCAATGACAGCCAACTCTATTTAGCAATGAAACCTGAAGAAACAAATAAGTTGCTTAATTTACAGATGTGGATAAGACCTGGATGAGCTGGAAAATTATTTTTCTAAATTCAGCAAAATCTCTGTTGATAAGGTTCAGAGTATTTACTTTCTTTGGGCGACATTACATCGGATTCTTATATGACAGTTGTGGTGTAATCTGTTTAGTGCAGTATAGTTTTGTTGTGAAAAGCCGAACAGGAAGTGCCGAGCACTAGCTGGAGGTTATGTGTAAGGTTTTTGATTTTGAATGAGATGTAAAATAGTGTTGCTCTACATTGTGTTGCTTGAATCCTTACAACCAAGACCATGACAACAATGATCCTTCTTTGACCAGGACACATCTTTTTTTCCATATTGAACAGGTGTCTGCAGCAGCTTTCTGTCAATCATGGAATATTGCCAATATCTAGAATAGAGAAAAACTCGTCAATGAATTTATCCAATCAAGGTTTAATTACGGCAATGCCATTTAGCTCGTTGTCTAAATACTTGCCCTTAAAACCTTTCAATTGGCTAAGTTCATATATCTGGTTTTAGCCTCCCTTCACAGCTCCCTGTGAAATTTATAGTGGAATATAAACTACTTTTTAATGATTTAGCCCAATCTTAGTGTATACTAAAAATCCCATTGTTCCCTATCAGCCACAACAAAATTGCTGTTCCAAGAGTTTTCTTGTGATTCCTGGGACTGGGAGGCAGAAAATCCAGTTTTAAGGAAAGTATCTTAGGGAACCAGCTGCTGATTGGTGTTCAGGGTATAAAAAAACTCTTTCCTTTTATTAATTGCCATCACGCTCTTTGGTATTTCTATACATGGTTTACTTTTAACCTCTTCCCATTTTTTCACTATCTATATTGCTTTTCTTATTTTCAACATTTAATCCACTCCACTGTTTTATTCGATCACTTTGTCTTTCAAAGTTCAGCATCTTTTGCTCTGTAAATTACTTCTGGTTGCTCTTATGTGTTTTATAAAGTACTTATAATGCTAAACAACAGACAAATTAAAGGATAAGTTCACGTAAAATTTCATATATTTCTATTCATTTCAATCCAATTTAATTAGATTTTGTTTATTTATATTAAATCAATTCACCTCAAGGCCCTTTAAAGAGAAACTAGAAAAGTTCAATGTATTAGGTTAAAAATGAAACTGTTGGCAGAGGAAAGAAAAGGATGATGAAATCACCTCTGCAGCTCAGAAAGAGTATGCTTTCCTTTTTAATATATTAAAACTTTACAAAATCAGTGTTGAATGGGACCAAAGGGAGAACTGCTTCATGAAATTGAATCTAAGGCAAAACCTCGAAAAAATAAACATTTATTCAAGATCCTCATGAGCTGCAGTCTCTCCTGACTTTGTATAAGGCTTAATGCCCATTTATGCTCCCTTTCGTACGTAAATAGGGAAGTTTGTCTCAAACGTCCTTGTGAGTGGCCGTCCTCATACTTCCATGCATCTTTTATGTTCCTATGGTCGACCTCCACTAGTGGGCAGTACTGAGTTCATAGTTAACCCCATAGATATACATAATAAGGGCTAGATGCTTCATGGCAGAGTTTCGAACGGCATCACGGGCGGCCATCTTACCACAGTCAAGCTCGAATCGGAGCAAAAGTGATTTTTCAAATGTGTAGTGATGGCTGAATGGAATGTTTGGGAGATCGAATTATTGGTTATTTAAAAAGTGCATGCCCTATTAAATCAATGTTATAAGTGAGCGAGCTGACTGTGGTAAGATGGCCGCCCGGTGCGGACGTTAGACTCCATTGGCCAGCAGTCATCTAGCCTTTATTATAGCTATGGTTAATCCCGCAATCCTACGTCAGTTTCAGACGCCTTTGGCGGTGGTAATGCACTGCTATTAAGTTGTTTCTACCCACCCTGAACACTAGGATAGTCTTATTTCAAAAGCTTGTACAATTTCTACAGTTTTTGTCCTTGTCTTCATTCTTCTTCTACAGTTTTTTCCTTCCCGTTCCTCTTCTTCTTCATCTGAGTTGTTTCTGCTCAACACTGCCACCACGGTTTCCGTTGGTATTACTCCATCTTCTGTGTCGAGTGACAGATGTGCAAGGAGCCTGAAAACGCACCGAATTATGTGCGTAACCGACACAAGAGACGGACGACTCTGTCCGTCTGTCTGCGTATCCGTCTTCTGCGTCGAGCATAAATGGGCCTTTACTAAGGTTTGCTGAAGTCTTGCCGTAAAACTGAAACAGAGCCATGAGTATTGGATAAGACCTCTACTTGCTCTTGTAACAATGATACTTAGCTGTAATGTTAATATCATGTTTGTTTTTGTATGTTTCGGTGCATTCACATCCCACTCACTATAAGCAAACACAAGGCTTTAATTCAGCACCAAGCCAAACCGCTGGTTCCTTTTTTTTTTGGTTTAATCATTGAGGCCGCAGCACTTGCTGCATCCTGCTGGATGTCAAAGGAATCAAATGAGCAAAAACTCCTGCAGAGGCACCACTTCTGTTGTTATTGTTAGTGAGGCTCCTAATGAGGAACAAAAGGGGGAGCAAACCCAAGAAGCAGAAATCTGCTGGGAGACGGAGCTGACCCAAGAGTTTGGAAACAAAGCACTCAGCTGTTGCACTAATTGTTCCGAGCAAATGAGGCCAAACAGTTGATTTAAATCTGCAAACGTGAGCATAGACCTCCACATCCCTGCAGCCTGCTGTTAAGACATCAAATTCACCATTTCATATGGACTGTTTTCAAACGACTCTATTAGCTTTTTTCTTTAGCTAATGTGTTTGTGTACCATATCAACAGCTCCAGCTGATCAAGACCTCTTATTAGAGATGCTGGAAAGAGCCAAACAGAGAGGCCTGCCCTCCAGCTGGTGGCTACATATGGAGAATCACTATGCATGTGGTGGGATTTCACTTAAGGTCTGTCATCTCACTTCTAACATATGTTGGAAGAGCACACTCCTCCTCCAACACCGAGTCTGCTACAGATATAAGAAGAAAGAAGGCTGAAGGCCCTCCATGCTTATCGAACTGTTAAATACCTGCTTCGCTTCCATATGCTTCCATCAGACATGCAGCCTGTTGGTAAGAATAGTTACTTTTGCCACAGGTTGGATTATTACATCTTCCCCCTCCTCTTGGTTTGGCAGGTGGATGTAAAACTGAGAATTTAAAGTGGTGCAACAGATGTTTTCTGCCATCAGATGAGCTGTAAATTATGTAAATGCCGCTCGTAATGACTCAGAAAAAGAACTTTCTTCATTTACACTTAAACTTTGGTATCAGTAACTGATCTGAACTGATTATATCCATTCATCCATCCATCCATCTTCTGCAACTTAGCTGAGGTCATGTCACAGAAAACCCAGACTTCCTTTTTCCCGAGCCAGCCAAGAGACATCCCTCCAGCGTGGCCTGGGTCTTCCCTGAGGCATCTTCCCGGTGGCATGTGGGCAACCAGGAGGAATCCTAACCATACGCCCGAGCCACCTCCTCTTGATGTGGAGGAGAAGCCCTCTGACCCCTGTCTGGATGACTGAACTTCTTGTCCTATCTAAGGAATCCATGGCAACTGGACTTCGTTTCTCCTGTCATCCAAAAGGCTCCCTCACTTCTAAACTGACTGGTGAGGATTTCCAGGCTCATCAGCTGTAGTTTGACCATTTACACTTGAAGGTTGTTGAAGTCAGGTGTGTGTCGTTGATCCACCTGTGAGTTGTTTACCTGCCTGACCAACATGTGATGCTGTGACAAGTGAACTGCCTGGGAAGAAGAGTCAAGGCTGCGCTGTAGGTGTTGGACAGATGAAACCTGAGGCTACCTCAGCAACATAGACATAGATGGCTTCCTCCACTCCACTCAAACCATCTCTCTTCTCTGTCGTGCACATTACTGTCCTCAAAAGAGTGTCCTTCGTCCTTAAGATACAGGTGGACTGCTGAGTCGTGACCTGAAGACCTGCTCTTCTGTGTTGCACCCTACGCTTGTGAAGTGGTTGTTTGGTTTCTCCAATGTAGAGGTCTGTCCACTCCTCAATGCACTGGACTGCATTTGGGTGTTTTATCATTGTGGTGGATCAGTTTCTGCCTCAGTGTGTTGTGTTTGGAGAAGATCTTTCATGGTTTTCCAGAGACTCCCACCATGTTTGGAAAAATATCTTTTTTTCTTCATAGTTTGGTGACTCAAGCTCTTATTACCATGATCTGGATGACTGAGAATGTACGGTAACATCTCTAAGGGAGAGGCCAGACACCCTGTGGAGGAAACTCATTTGAGTTGTTTTTATCTGCCTTCTTTTGGTAAGTACCCGCAGCTTGTGACAACAGGTGAGGGCAGTATCGTAGACTGATGGGTAATTCAAGAGCTTTGCCTTTCAGCTCAGCCCACATCACTGCGGATCCGCAACGATCCACCTGGCAATCTCCTGCCCCGTTCTTTCCACACTACTGAACAAGACCCTGAGATACTTGAATTCCTTCCCCTTTAGGCAGATTCTCATTCCCGACCTGGAGAGGACATCACACACTTTTCCAGCTCAGGACCATAGTCTAGGTACTCACGCAGCAGGAACCTCTAGAGCTTGCTTCTGTAGCAGCAAATCAGACCACCAGGGTGCCCGCCTTCGGCCACCACCCAACTCACACTGCACCTGACCTTCTTGGCCCCTTCAATGGGCGGTGAGTCCACAGGAAGAGGGACCCATTTTGTCTCTACAGGCTGTGCCTGGCCAGGCCAGGGAATGAGCCTCACCCCAAGGCCTGACACCAGAGGGCTGGCCCAGTCACCTGCGTCCAGGCAAGGGATAATGACTGCTCTGATTCCTCAATCAGTTGTTGGAGGATTTATGCCCTTGGTAGAGTCACCCAAGAGATGCAGATCCTGAGTTCCTCAGATCATTGGGCCACACAAACTCCTCCACATTGTTAAGGTGACGTGCTCGAGGAGGGGGTAGAACAAAGCAAATCGTAGGAGTGAGCTTGTGTAAAGTATTCTGTTGATTCAGAAGTTTTGATTCCTCCACTTTGTGTAAGGAATGTGTTGTTTTTGAGACAATAATCACCATTTGTGATTATAAAAAGTGTCCCTATTGACCAAAAGCTGGCTTGAGACACATTTTTACACTTTTATTTTGATCAGAAGCTCATCAACACATGATTGGGTAAGGAACTTCAGAAACACACTGCTGAGATCTTATTATAAACTCAGTGCAGTGTGCACACTGAGGGGGAAAAAACATCAATCTGCTCTTATTTACCATCAGAAAGTTTATCTTGCTGAGTCCCAATGACAAATTTGCTTTCAGAGCTTTATTGGAAGAACACTGAGAAAGCAGCAACAGAAAAAAAAATGTCTTCCCAAAATATCTGTAAGGAAGCCAACCCCCCTGCTGAGCCGGCGTCAGCTGAATGGAGGGCAAACAGCAAGCGAGGGAGTAAACGCTGGAGCCTATGATACTGATCAAGACTTTATTTATTCCCCTTAAGTGAATTTTCAGTGTGACTGGTCTGCAAAACCCGTGATACCTAATCTCAAGGTGTGTGAAGCAAAAGAAAAAACGTGATCCAAATATAAACAGCAAGCAAATCCTTTCATCAAAGCCAGCACTGCAGCAGCACCGGGGGAGGATTATTAACCTCTGCTTCATCTCTGTGACTCCCGGGTTTATCAGTGAACTGCTAATCACAGCAAAACTTGCTGTTGATACCTCAAATCTATTGTTCTGAAGATATAAATGTTGAATTTCATTGACAGAAACAGACTTAAAGGACTAAAACTAAACATTATTATATAGACTGGTGCTGGCATGCATATATTGGGGCATCAGTAAGATTTTAATGGGTTTTTAATTCCCTTCATCCAGCAGCCAAGTGAGAAAGTTCTCAGGTCCACCTCTTCAGTTGTTTATTAACACAAATATTTAACCAGTCAGTCACATGGCAGAAACTTGCATCAGACTGAGGAAGAAAGGACGTTTTAAGGGACTTTGAACGTGGCATAGTTGTTGGTCTGAGTATTTACTGGGATTCTCACAGACAACCATCTCTAGGTTTTACAGAGAATGGTCTGAAAATATCCAGTGAGCAGCAGGTGTCTGGACCAGAATGTCTTGTTGAGGTCAGAGGTCAGAGGAGAATGGGCAGACTGGTTGGAGATGATAGAAAGGCAACAGGAAGTCCAATAAGCA
>JBBBVU010000026.1:2409805-2423330 GCA_037177055.1 Atherinosoma microstoma
ACTGTGATGCAGCCCACATCACTTATGGGTTTCTAATAAGTATAGAAGATCCAAAATCTAAGAGGGTTTTGATTTTTTGCAAAAAAAATAAATAAAAACACCTAAACAGCCAAAACCTTTGACACCTAGCATAACTATGACTGTGCGTTATGCTAGCAGAAACAAATGCTAACATTTGCTCTTTTTATGGTATAATTATTATTATATATCAGTGGTAGACCCTTTAAAGAACATATTTCAGTTATATCTGTTAATTTCATGGAGGGCCAAACCTGCCATAATCAGAAATACATGAATAAATAAATAAGTGAGGAAATAAATTATTGAATAGGTGTCATTTTTCACATTTTCCATTAATTTATCCATTTATTCATCTATGTTTTTTACCCACTTTATTGTCATTCCCACAATATTTCATTATTTTTACATTAGTTTTTTTGAATCTATTTTCACATTTATATTTTATTTCCACTTTTTTTATTTCCATGTTCATTTTTTTCCATATCTATTAATTTTATTTCCACATTCATTTATTCATGTATTTATTTTTATTTTTCCACATTTCCACTTTTCCTAATGTAGACATTTCCTTTTCCCCACTCTTCCACATTTTTACTTTTCCTGATTATTATTATTATTATTATTATTGTTATTAGATTATTCACTCAAGTGTATGTTAATGGGGTGGGCATTTCTAACTTGGGGCAAAAGCATGATTGGTCAGCGCCAATAAGCAATTTCAACCAATCAAGTCTCAGGTTCTGCCCTTTCTCTGTGTCATGAGGGGAATGAACTAATGTGTCCTAGGGCTCAAGGTTGTTCACCTTAGCAGCGGTGAAAGTATGGTCTGGAATTTATTATAAGGAATTTATTTCCTCATTTATTTATTTATTCATTTATTTCTGATTATGGCAGGTTTGGCCCTCCATATTAATTAAGGTATTTTCCTGACTTTCTTTTATACAAGTTTGAGGCCAACATGTAGTGGTGCAGACAGGAAGTCAAGATGCCTGGTCATGTGATCGTTCATACAAGTGAGACAAAACTGATAACGTTTCCAGGAGACAACCAATTCTTTTATTTTAAAACTAGCATTAGCCTCACAGGGCTTCCAGAAGAAAAAGAAAAAGAAAAAGGACTGGTATAAATATATATATATATAAATATATATATATAATTTTTCTAAAGAAAAAAAAGATTATTCTAAACCACATTCAGTGGCTCATAAGGTTTGTATGTGTGGAATAATGAACAAATTGAACAAAGAGAAAAATACTGAGTATATGTGAGAGTGAAACAAGCAAAATAAGAACTTTCACAGAATTAAATCAGTGAAAGGATCAGTTAAAAGTTATTATAATGTACATTAAAATAACCCCCCAAAAAACTACAAGACAAAACAAAATAATGTAAATTATGATGGTGTAAACACAAAAAAAATATTTTAAATAACATGAAAATCAAACAAAATAAATAAAAGAAATGAATAACAATGAAACGGTGACATAAGACTACCAAGTAAAAGCAAATTAAAATCAAACTAAAAATACAGTGACATCAATTGCATAATGGTCCTCCGGGGGCTACTATCCTGCAGGTTTTCCTTGTTTCCCTGCTCCGACTCCTCTGAGTGAAAGTATGGGTCATCATGAAGAAGTTGGATCTATTTATTCTGAATCAAGTGTGTTGGAGCAGGGGGGCGAAGGCCCCCGAGAACCCAAGTTTGACACCCCTGTTATATTACAGGAAGAAAGTGCTGCTAATGTTTAGTTAAATGAACTTAAAAAGGTCAATATGACAGCAAATACAGACTTCATAGCAAAATAAATAACAATGATTGAGAATATTAACTATGTTTTCTGTCCTTAGTGAATGAATAAAGGACAAACTGGAAAACAAACACACTGTTTCTGTTTACATCAACAACACTGCGGGCGGTTTCCTCGTGCTGGAATATCGTTACTACAGCTTCATGAGCTGCCAATCAGCAAGTAGGTCAATACACAAGGAACATTGGAATTATTTGTATTTGCTTATTTTGTGTTCCAGCGAGCTTTATTTATACTGCTGGAAACACGCGGCGGTGACTCAACCAGGATGAGAGCAGCCTTCCTCTCCCACAGGTTATCAGCTTGGGAGATTTTCCTGCAGCTGCTCGCAGTCGGACGCGGAGCATCAGTTAAAGCTCAACTTGCATGTTCATTTCCAACCCGAACAGAGAGAGTGACGGAGAAGGTTTTACGAGCCTGCAAGCTGATGATGCTGCTGTTTTCATGGCAGATTTACAGCAGAGCTCCTACCAACGGAGGCGAGCCACATCACCTTTACCGGTGATGTATTACCCACCAAATAAAGGATTCTTGGCAGGGCGTGAGTGTTTGTTTACTACCTCAGCCATGATTGCTGCTCCTTGAGAACAACAGGACTTTTATCTAAATGTAAAGTAAGCTATTTGTGTTCCTGCAACTACATGATGCAGAAAAATGAAACAGAAGAAAGAAGAGGGCAACAAAAGACCAACAGAGTATTGTTCTCTTTGATCTTTCTCTAAAAAAGTCCTGTTCTCCTTGATTGCCTATAAAATACATCCAACAGACTACTGGCAGCTTGTTCACAGTGTCCCTAAAAGAAAGGAACATAACTTATTACATAATTTTATTTTCTTCATTTTAACTTAATTTAATACTTTTTTTAAAAAACAATATACATTTTTGTCTTTTCCCTCAAAAAAAGAAATATATTCAGGACTTCTTTTTCTTTTCCATTTTTCTTTTTTCCACTTAATTTAATCTAATCTTATTTAGTTCAGTGTAATTCAACCAACAGACTCCTGGTAGTTGGACAAAGATTTTTAATTGTTTAATCAAAGATCTTTAATTTATTTTATTACTTCATTGTTTTATTTGATTAAATTATTTTCTCTTTATTTACTTTTATCTTATTCAGATTAAATAATTTAATTTAATCTAATTGAAATTAATTATTGATTTTATTTGAATGGATTTTATTTAATTCTATTTAATACTTTTTATATATTTATTGAGTTTTTTTTTTTTTTTAATTTTGTCTCCCCCCCCAGAATATGACATCCAGTTCCGTCAGATCCTCTGACATGTTTCAGATCTGTACAAGATGTTCCTGAGCTACAGATAAGCACGGAGATATTTCTTCTTTTATCTGTACGTTTCTCCTCTGCAGAGGAAAACCCAGCCTGGCTGCCAGCAGGAAGACGTACGTACCTTCTGAATAATGCGAGAGGGTGAGCAGGCTGACGCACGATGCTCCGGCACCAGAGCCAAAAATGGTCACTCTCTTCGGGTCTCCTTTGAAGGCCTGGATGTTTTCTTTGATCCACCTGAGAGCCTGAATCTGATCCAGCAGACCGTAGTTGCCCTTGGCCGCCTGGTCTCCTGTGCTCAGAAAACCTGGATCAACAAGAAGACGCAAGAGAAAAAAAGGTGTCAGCTTCACTCTGGAACCAAACTAAAGTACATTTAAAGGTCTATTTTACAACCACAATGTGGTTTCTTCATAGAACTTTGTCCACTTGCTTCTACAAGAAAATGATTCTCATTAAATAAATTTAAATAAAACAAACCAGATAATGAAACATGATCCATTCTCTGACTGTTTCCCTGATATATGACATGATTTCATCCTCCAGTGTCACAGCTCAATGATCATCTTAAGCTTGATTTAATCCAGGTCTATGAGACGAGGGTGAAGTCCTGAGGTGTGTTGGACATGGTAATACTGATGGGTGCTTAGCCGGTCTAAACAGACAAACCTATATTTGTCTCGCTCTCGTGCTCTTTATTGCTGTAACATTGTAGTTTTTGTGATCTGACCATCTCTCCGTCATTTCGGAGGACATTAACTTGGCTTTCAGTACAACATCCGGGAACCTTGCAGTTATTTTGGACCAGCGTCTGTCCTTCGACTCACTTATAAAACAGGTTACTAGGACCACCTTCCTTCACCCACGTAGTATTACTATAATGAGGAGCATCCTGTCTCAGGTTGACGCAGAAAAACTAGTCCATGTATTTGAAAAGTGTCCTGAAAAGTCTCTTTCTCCCTGTCTGTGGACCCAGTTAGGCTTCAGGAAGAAGACGTCTCCTCTACCTTTAAGGGTTGACACCAGGACACGATCGGAGGTTCGGACCAAGTTTGTTTTCACATTGCACGAATCAAACTTTTAAATAACGTATTCCCCTCCCCGCCAGAGGCGGCGCTGCATCAAGACTTACAGAAGGAGACGAAGAAAACTGGCTCATGTATTGGTTAAAGCGGGACAACTTCTGTCTCACCACATCAGAGTAAAACATGGAGCTGCATCAGATGCTAGCGGCCTCTGGTCGAACATGTTTCTGCGTTCCTCAGACCGTTCTCCCACTTATCGTTCTACACGCTTGTATGTTTTGCTTGTTTACCCACAATGCACTTTGCTTCGTAGTCAACTTATTTGGTCCAGTTGAAGCGGACTGAGACCGAGTCTGCTTCTTTGATCCGAATCAGAATTTCCAAGCGACTTTCCAAGCGAACAAACTAGGATGTGAATTAAAAGGACTGGTGTGAATGCATCCTTAATATGGCTTTTATTGGGGGGTTCAATTGACCCGGTTATTTCACATTTAACTTCATCCTTGGTGGCAGGGTACGAGTCTTTATCTGCTACACGTGTTCATGCTTTTCCGCGTCTCGGAGACCCACGAGGAGAAAGTTCTTCTCGGCTGATGCCTCGACATAAACAAGAAGTTCTCACTTCTCACGGAGTATGCAGCAGGCTTGTTGACCCGTCTTTCCAGTCCTGGTTCTGGTTCTGATGGAGGTTTTCCTCTCTACTGTCACCTCATGCAGCTCAGGATGGAGGACTGAATCCAGGAGAAGATTCAATGGTTTCCTTAGCTAGGTTTATCTCTTATGAATTGGCTTATATAACTTGGACTAATGGGGATCATATAATGGATTTGTTTTAGTCGGACTATAATTGGACTGTGTCTGTAGGAGCACCTTGAGATAAATTAGTGCTGTACATTTTGTTATAGAAGACTTTTAAGTATAACAAAGGGAAGCAGACAGACTTGCAGAGTTCTCATGTCTTATGTAACACAGCTGCAAGAGTTAGTTTGTTCAAAGACAACAGATCTTCTCATCTTTCTGCCATATTTACACCAACAACAATGAGCCCTTTGCTATCTCTTCCTCTCTGCAGCAAAGATGTCGTCTGAATTCATCTCCAGTGGAAATGAAGCCGGTAAAGTTGAAGAATACAGAAGCTCCGAGCACCAGCACACAATTGGTCAACTATGTAAAAGGCCTTTGAATTTGATTTCACCCACGGTTCCAGAAATGGCTGCCCAGTAGACGTTCCACTCAGACAGACCAGTCTGGCTGCAAGCTCCATTTTCTGAAACTTGTTGACAAATTAGTCAATACGCCTAAACCCATTAAATGGCTTTCTAAATGCCGCCGCTGGGGTAACTGGTTCCACCTCCTTGCCAGGCCTGAGAACTCTGCAGCCAAGCCTGGCAGTGACAATCTTTCCCTGCAAGCTAACCGAGGCCCAGGCGGTGTAAATGACAAATGGGATGAAGACCACTGGGTAAGAGAAGAGAGAGGGAGAAAAAGAGGAAGAAGGAAGCCTGTGGCTGTTTGATACAGTACAGATCCGGTTGGTCATGGTGGGGTGGAGGGCATGATAGGGAGGGGATGGAGGGCAGGGGTGAGGAGGATTACAAGGCCAATGGCAGCCTCATAGACCCTGTAGGAAGACCAGAGGCCCTGGCAATGCTCCCTGCTTTTTCCTCCATCTTTTCAGCCCTCCCTCTTTACTTTCCCTCTCCCCTCACATCCATCATCTCCACAGAGAGAAGAATTGCCTACAAGGCGCTTCTCAAGATGTGAGAGGATGAGTCAAAGATTCATTTCAAAGAACTACAGCCCAGAAATAACTTGGATAGCAGCTCCAATAATAAAGGAACACAATAATAGACTTAACAGAACCCAACAGACTTGAAACACAAACATGTAAAGGATGCTTGCATCAAGTAGGCAGAAATATGATTCATACAGATATTTACTCGGTTCAATAATGAACTCAGACATAAATATGAGAACAATGGTGTAATTAAAGGATTCATTTGGCCAAAAGTCACACATTTACATACTTTTCTATCAACCTTTCTCCAACCAGTCTCACTCATTAGCCACTTTCTCATGTCAGTCTTGCTAGTACCAGGTTGGACCACCTTTTATCACCTTGTGGTGTCATAGATCCAACGAGGTGATGGAAACATTCCTCAGAGATTTTGCTCCATATTGACATGATAGCACCACATCCATGATGAGAATCTCCCGTTCCACCACATCCCAAAGGTGGAATATTGGACTGAGATCTGGCAACTGTGGAGGAACATTGGAGTACTGTGAACTCATTGACCATTTCTACATGACTACTTGCTGCCATGTGATTGGCTGATCAGATATAAGGTTGTTGAACCTAATAAAGAAGATGGTAATTGTATATTTTTCTATATACTCCATGTTAATGGGTGCAGATGTGGGAAAATACCAGCTAAGGCAAAAAGAAATCAGCCATATTTCATTAGTTAGAACGAATAATGAAATGTTTATGTGATTTCCTAATGAATATGAGCCAGATTTACACTTACTTTTGCACTTAACAAGCAGACTTAATCTCCTCAAACTTAACAAGTTCAAATGTGAAGTAACTTTAATTTAAAGATGGCATCATTCTGTAAAGACAAGTACTGTTTCAAAATCTAAAAAGTTATTTTCAGTCTCAGCAGCAAAATATAAATGAATCAACTTAAGGTGCTGTTTCAAGGCACTGATTTCTGGAAGACGAAGATGTGAATTACGACAGGTCTTTGATCAACGCATCACAGCAGGGGAACATTTCTGAGTTCTCTCCCCCGGATTCAGCGGATCACCTACCCACCTTTATGCAAAAACCCAGTTTGTTTCCAACAGAGAACGGAAACACGTCAGACATTTTCATCAGCTGTGACTTCCTGGGTGACACAAATGGTTGAGAACGATGCTCTGCCTGCATCTGCTCCCTGATGTGCTCTCATTTAACTGATCAGTGCAGGATGTAAAGAGGTGCTGGCAGATTTAGTCACCTGGAGCTAAGATCTAAGGAAAAGCATCAGAAAAGATGGAATCATCAGCTGAAGGAAGGATGCCTCCATTTTTTTACCCTGCCACTTCCATCGGAGCGACTCGACTGGAATTAAAGTCAGACAAGAGCTTTCAATACTCGAATAGAAAAGCACATTTAAAAAAACACTTTGGGTGAAACAGAAAGTGTTTTTTACCCTCTCAGCTCGACCGCTCAGACAAAATTCAAACATATTATGTAAATTTAGTTTCACTTGACAGACCCGCTTCTTTAGTATAATAAGAATGTTGGACACAGAATATTATTCCTGCAGCATTAAGGATTATTTACGACAAAATGTACATTTCTGAAGACAAAATGGTCCAACTGTAAAAGTCCAGTTGCACAACTATATAAATAATCAACAATACTGCAAATCAATATGGAGTCAGCAACCTTTGTCTCTAAGGAAAGTCTATTTATCTCAGAGACAACTGCATGTTTTTTCCTACTGGTGCTGAAGAGAGAAGTAGCTCTACGTACCCTGGAGTTACTGCCACACCTGTACAGAAAAACCTCATGAATTCCACATGGCGTGATGTGCAGATTCCACATGTCAAGAACTAACAAGTTCTTGATTTGTGGTGATTCACATGAAAACATTCCATAACTACATGTGCATGTTCATATGGACAACATGTAGAACACACAATTATAATATACTATTTCTATAACTATGCATATAAAACCTAAGTTTATTTGACAACACGAAAGTCTCACAAACACGGAAGTAGAGCTGTGACGCCCGGACAGTATAAATTTAACCCATCAAAGTGTGACAAAAAGTAGGATGCCTCGACAGTGTAAATGACTCCAATACAGTATGTTACCTTATGAAGGTAGGATGGAATGGTATAAATTAATGGATGTTTCTATAATTAGGCTTATATAATAATAATGAAAAACTCAATATAGGTCTACAATTTCTAGGAAAATACACGTGAAAGTTATTTATTAGTTTATTTCACAAGCTACAGCTGAAGAAGGTCTTACAGCAGGGAGGTGCAGCTGTTTAGACGTGGTAGCATGGATTTATGGGCGTGTCCTCAATCCACATAGCAATGACGTTTCGTGTTGTGTGCATGCGTAGAAGGTAGAGGTAGCACATCTTGATGAAATGTTAGAACAGTGGCTCTAAAAAGTGGCCAGCGAGAGGAAGATTTCTTTTTGCTTTCCTTTGTTGGTGGGAGGTTTTTGCAGGGCTGTCAGTGACACATCAGCAGCAGCCTCTGCTCTAGGGGGGGTAAAGCATTAAATCCCTTCCCTCCCCTCTCTGTATAAATGCTGCTTTCACTGGCAGGGAGCTCGATGTAGGTCAGTCATGACAAAGCACAGAGTGGAAAGAGCCACGAGGACTGAGCAGCACTGAGGCAGGACATCTAATGAAAAGCTTTTCTGATTGATTCCAGCAGTTTTTTGTAGGGTTCAACCTGTCAGACCTGCTGATGGTTGGAATAAAACCCTCAAACTTTTCCTATCATGATGTCCAATGGGAATAATCTGAGAAAAACTATCAGAAACTATTAAAACTAAAAAGATTCCCAACATCCTTTTCTCTTTTTTTTGGTTTGTTTAAACAAATACTTGGGATGTGTCTATGCAATGTTCCAAATGAAAATATTAAAGGAGATTTGCACAATATGTGCACAGTACAGTTCTAAAAATAACAAGTCACAGCTCAGTTGTTATAGAAAAAGGAGAAATTTCCACCGTCTGCTCCAGAGGTCATCCATTTAAACCGTTGGACTTAATCAGAACAAAACATCTGAGCTAGAACTGAAAGTGAATTTCAGGAAGTCTTGAAGATGCTTTCAGAGCGTTATCAAAATGCCACGCCATGTTACTGGACAGTTTTATGTTGGAGAGCTGCAGCAGACAGCTGAGCAGCATGACTGACACATATGACAGAAAAATGTCCATGCAAACTGTGACCCATATGAAAGCCAAGTATCTTAGCTTAGAGCAGAAAATGTTCCAAGGCCAGAGAGCTATGAGTCTTCAGGATGATTAAATCATTCACGCCACACATGAGAAATATCTGTTCGTCATCATATTTGTCTTTTAGGGTTTTTTGTTGGCTTGAGTCGTTAAAGTTTTCTATTGCTGAGTCAGTTTGATATATTTTTCTCCCGTTGTGTACAAGAACATTCCAGTTTTTCTTAATATCTATTTTAACTTTCTGTTTAAGAAACTGGAACATTTCATTAGGGTAAATGAAACTAAGTTTGTTACTGTCAATGAGAAATCTTTGACCCAGTAGCCAGGTTTCTGTGGTTGTACATTTCCTTGTTATGCAGATGATAGCCAGGTTTACTCGTCAATGAAGCCAATTAAAACAAATGAACCAATTAAACTCCTTCTAAGACAAATGGATCTGGATGGGTTCAGACAAGACAGAGGATATTCTTTTTAATATAAAACCTTATGTTAGTTATTCTGGTTACCATCACCTAAGCCTACGCAAATACTGTAAAGAATCTCAAAGTTAGTTTGGACCAGGGTATGTTCTTTTAGTCTCATATGAAATATATCTTTCAAACTGGTTTCTTTAACCTGTGCAGGTTTCTAAAAGTAAAATGGGAGGCAGAACCTTCAGTTATCAGACCCCTTGTGGAACCAGCTCCCAGTTTGGTTTCAGGAAGCAGACTCCCTCTCTACCTTTAAGATCAGGGCTCAAGCTTTCCTTTTTGGTAAATCTTATAGTTAGGTCTGGCTCTGTAGCCCTAATCCATCCCTTTAGTTAAGTTACTGTAGGCCGAGACTGCCGGAGGATGTCCCATGATGCACTGGGTTCCTCTCTCCTCTCTTTACTCTCAATGACATTGTTGTCAGTAATTTGTGTTTCTCTTCTTCTGTCCCGTCAGGTATCCCTGGTTTAAAGTTTTGGTGCTTGTTGACCCCTCTTTCCTGCCCTGATGAGTTTGTTATGAACTGGTATTTTACAGATAAAGCTGAATTTAATTGAATTAAATCAAAATGTTTGCACCACACTCAGACGCTGTTATAGAAGAATAGTGTAACAAATGGAAGCTGACTAACTCGCAGAGTTCCCATGCCTTCTGTAATCCAGCTGCAAGAGTTAGTTTCTTCAATGACAGCAGATGAAGGCGGTAAAGTTGAAGGCCTCTGAATTTAATTTCCCCCATGATTCCAGAAATGGCTGCCCAGTAGACGTTCACTTGGACAGACCATTCGTGGGTCTAGCTCTTTTGGTGTTGCTTGCTACTCCATCCATACTAAAGACAAAGAGATTTAATTCTGACCAACTGATTGGCTTCATTAGACTCCAGGGATAAGTAGAGCTGAGTATCATCTGCATAGCCATAAACTTTACGCCATGCTGTTTAATAATATTACATAATGGAAGCATGTATGGGGAAAGAATTGGTCTAAGTACAGAACCCTGAGGAACTCCATGACTTACACTGGTGTGTGAGGACACTATCAGATAAATATGTCTTAAACCAGGTAAATGTGGATTATAAATTAATACTATGTAAACAGAATTATACTGAAAATAAGTGTTTTAATTAAACTAAAAACTTTTAATGACACACGAAACAAACAACACTTTTAGATGGGAAGAAAATCCCCAGTAATGGTAGTTTTTATAGGGAAAACCATTTTCAAACCTCCTATTTGTCAAATAACAGTTTGTTAACCATTTTAAGCATATGCAGGGATGAAGGAAGGTGAAGGAGTTCCATCAAAGTCTGATCTGGAATTGGAAAGGAGGCCTTAATGGCCACATAAGGCTCGCCCGGTGATGACCTCCCCTCACTGATGGTGCAGATGTGAAGGAAACACACCACAGCTGTCAGAGCGCATCAGCCGGTGCATTGAAGGGTCACATCATGAGGCAGATTGTGGATGAAAACAGAGAAATGAGTCAAACTTTGAATAACCGTGTGATAATGACTGTAAAAGACAAATGTCACAATTATTCTACATCTTTTATTTTTCCACTTGGACTGCTGTGATCAGCTGAGCGGCAGTCTGTCTCTACAGATCACACATATTTGTAGGGAACTATTAAACTTATGTATTGTCCCATCAGACAGAACTAAACTCTGCTAACCTCCCATAAGTCTCCACAATCTATTAAAACTAGCTCACAGAGGCACCGAACAATGTAACTGATCATGTAAAACAACACATGCTTTTCTGTTTTGTCCTGCTGTGGCTAATTATCTGTTTAATGGCACAACTTTATTCATTACTGTGTACTTGCTGCTGGCAGCAATAAGATCACAGGATATAGCCGGAGGCAGGAGAAGTTTATGTCCTGCATATGAGGCGCTTTGCGGTGTCTGTCCTTCTCTCACCGAGAATTATTTTTATTGTTTTTTTGTAAGAGAGGACGTTGTCCCTTGTGTTTGTCAGCTGTGGTCAAAAGCAAAAGAAGTTTTAAACTTACAGCCACAGGCAGCTTTACAAGTCCACACAAATTTCATCCAATGCAGCAACTCAGTGCATTTAGACATGTAGACATGGTCGGGACGACTTACTGAAGTTCAAATTGAACATCAGTGTGAGGAAGGAGTCACTTAAAAGTCACTTAACCCAATTAGCACAATCCTGGTTAAATTGCGGCCATTTTTTCTAGCTAAGCTAAGAATCTCGCCTTTGACGATTACACAGCCAGGTTGTGATGTTCACATGATGCTCATGTGGTACCAAGGGGCCAAAAGTGTGCCTAGAAAATATTCCCCACTCCATTTCTACATGCCACAATGCATTGAGTTGCAGCCATGTGATTGGTTTATTAGCTAATCGTGTTAACAAGTGAGGCACTTTCATCATGTGGAGGTCTTTTTATCGTAAATCTACACTTTGATGTTACATACAAAGTTCATACAAGAGGCAAATGGTGAAAAATGCTCATCAGTAAAGCAGCAGAAACTAAAAAAAGACGTATTGTCTGGACAAAATGCAAACAGGCCCCCGTCCACAGCTTAGACCAGGACTTAACGATAACTACTCATATAACTTCTCAGATTTACAACAGTAAAATAACCTTTCAGCTCAGTTGTCAGCAAAACACCTGACATTATGCACATGCAGGTAGAAAAATGGGACTGTGAGAGATATTTGGCTGCAGTTCACCCCGCTCAGCTGTTGAGCAGTGAGATTGGTTTCACATCCATCCAGCCGAGGTGCTACCTCACTCATCTACCAGCGTATGTTCATTAAATTCTGCAGAGCTAATTAACATCTATTTGACATCCGCAGGGAGACATTTGCACAGCTTGCAGAACTGCACAAACAATTCAGAGGCACAAGCAACCGTACAGACTACAGGCATTGCAAATAGGAAAAGATGCTGTTACAGCATGCTAGGTATTGCACAGTAGGTAAATAAAGCAAGTGACTTAACTCGACTTGAAATGTTTCATTAGCTGCACTTCTGCACGTAATGAAAGGCGTTTTGGTGATTTCTCCTACTTAAAGAAAATAAACCGGCTAAGCAGCCGATATTTGTCCTTCTTCATTTGTTCTCTGGCTGCTGATTCACCTCTTTTACCAGAAAACTTTCCAAGCTTGTTCACTCTAAAGGTGCCAGACCTGATTTTGAGTGTAATTAGCTTACTGAAATTTTTCTCTCTTCTCCTTCTTTGTTTTTTTTTTTTAATTAAATGGAAACTAATATACCTGCAGCGGGCCTTTTCTTTTTTCTTGTGCTTATCCGAAAATAAAACCATAATTAAGCCAATGACTGCAATACAGCTGACATGCAATGTGGGTTTCTGTGTTTTTGCTGCTCCAGGCCTTTCTGTCTCTTTCTCTGGTTGGAAATGTAGGACTGTAAGATTGCAACTAAAAAAACAAAACTTTTTCCAAAATGACTTTAGAAAGTCACAGCAGCAACAAACAGCAGAGAGAACATCAAGAGACATTTAGAAAGATGATTGAAGGGACTTTGAACGTGGCATGGTTGTTGGTCTGAGTATTTGCTGGGATTTTCACACACATCCATCTCTAGGGTTTACAGAGGATGGTCTGAAGGAGAGAAAATATCCAGTGAGCAGCAGTTGTCTGGACCAGAATGTCTTGTTGAGGTCAGAGGTCAGAGGAGAATGGGCAGACTTGTTGGAGATGATAGAAAGGCAACAGGAAGTCCAATAAGCACTGGTTCCAAACAAGGTATCAGATGCTAGGCTCAGAATCTGCTGGAAACATCATGAAAACATGGATCCATCCTGCCTTGGATCAACGCTTCAGACTGCTGGTGGTGTAATGGTGTGGGGGAGTACCAGCATGACATGGTTTAACCAGCACAGCCTACCTGAGTATTATTACTGACCATGTCCATCCCTTTATGAGCACAGTGGAGCATCT
>JBBBVU010000026.1:2708676-2719522 GCA_037177055.1 Atherinosoma microstoma
ATATATAATTTTTTGTTTTTGGTAGTTTTATTTGGCAAACTGATCTCTTCAATTTAAATTTTTTTAAATTACGTCATACGTAAAAAAATCATTATTCACATAAATTCATTAAAAAAAAAGTTTTGTCAAATGAATTCCCACATTGCCTCATAAATTTAGAAAAAACTTGAAAACAGAATTCGTCGTGACAGCAAAAGTTTAATTTGAAAAGAAACGGATGTTCTGTTGTTTACTTCCGGTGTTCAGAGAGCAGGTATGCAACATGAATCTCTGCTGTAAAAATCTCATTTGACCTTCTGTTTAGCTGTTTTAAGAGATTTTAACCTCATGTTAGTAACCTTACCTACCTGATGCTACGTGTTGACGGCGCTGGGACCAGAACTCGGTACGTCCGAAGCCTTCCTCTGTGACCGAAGTCTTCCTCGGACAGGTTAGCTAGCCTCGGTTTTCTCTGACAGAATCACACTGAACGTGTTTAGACAACAAAATCATGTTAAACATCGTAGTTGTTTTAACAAGCTGCTTGTTTTATTTCTTTGTAATAAAACGGAACAAAAGTGGTTTTATGTAATTATATATTTCCTTATATATTATTATATCGTTTTTTAAATATAATATGTGACAGTTGAATTCATGATACTTAATTTACCCCCTAAAGGAAATTTTAATGTTTAATTGGTTTCTTTTTTCCCTTTAATGTCTTTTTCCTTAGATTAGAAAATTTGATTGAATTATATACTGTACAATTATTTATCATTAATATAATTCTATATATTTAATTCTGCACATATAAATGCTTGTTTATGTTATATTAATATAATATATATTTAATATATGATATCTATAATTCATAATTTAATCCTCTGATGCTTGAATTATTTTTCCACATACAATATTTTATACAAGCAACATAAGTGTCTCTGCTGGCACTTCTATTTATTTATTTAACTTTTTAATTTAGTTTATTTTCATCTGTTATATAAAGTATTTATAAATATATTGTCATATTTATATGATATAGATATTATATAGAAGTTTAGCAGTATAATTTTTGTTCTGTGTATCACTGAGGCCAACTTGCTAATAACAATGAATGTATATATGCTACATTTTATAATATATTTATTTATTCTTCAGTGAGTGGTGGTATAATGGATGACTCACTGATCTCACTGATGTCCAATTAAGTGCATAATTTATAAATATACCATACTCCTCCATGTATAAACTAGAAAACAGACTTAAATAGCTGTCCATAAAAAGGGTCATGTATAAATACTTTGAAAATCATGTATATCTTCTGTTAAAATACAGCACTTTATTGGCAGTGAATGTGCTGACATGAATAAATATTCCATCAGTGATCATTTACATAAGAAAAACTAGTCATGGAAAGTGTTGGCTACATACTGGGGGGCACATAGTCCACCTGATTATGTTTAAATGATTGAAAACTTCGGATCTTACGGAAACTTCCGGAGAAAAAGGCTTTTAGTTTCTCTTTTTCTACATCTGCGCAGGTGGTGAGGATGACAGTCCTGAACCTTTCCTTTGCTGCATGTGGTTTTGTGGGGATCTACCACTTGGGTGCAGTGGGGGCCTTCCTCCGCCATGGGGACAAGCTGCTGGGCTCTCTCGGAGCCTGTGCGGGGGCTTCGGCCGGAGCGCTGGTGGCTGCCGTGGTGATCACAGCTCCCGACAAGCTGGAGGTGAGATTGGGGAAACCCTCACTGAGGCCTTTCCAGAGCTGGAAGGATTCAGGTTTTAGTTTTCTCAGCTAGCACTGAGACTTTTATGAGTTGCAAGTGTGAGTATTTATTGATGAAACTTAAATTAACAAAAGGTTCATCTGTGAAGATAAGTCATCTGGATTCTTGGAGATTCAAAGTAAAGTCACAAAATGAAATAAAAAGAAGTTTAAACAGCATTAAAATGCAGAGAGATGACAGTGGACACGACATGTTGAAATATGGCAATGATTTCCTCCACAATGACACCTTGGTCTTTTTTTTAAATAACCCAAGTGTGACAATGAATGCAGAGAGTAAAATTACAAAATATTAAATATGATATACACAAGGATGAACTAATTGGTTTATTTGGAGGAAATAACTGTTCCTCTGCTGTACTGTCCCACTCTAACATGCTAACATGTGTCTTCAGCAACTGGCTTTTTCCATGATTACATGCCAAAGTGTTTGGGAAAAACAGATTTCATAGGACCCTACATTTAGTTAAATGCTGCATAAGCTAATCAGACCACTATAGATTTTCTATGGGGGAATAAATTAGCATTAGCTAGAATAAGCTAATCAGACCACTATACATTTTCTAGGGGGGAATGAATTAGCGTTAGCGAGAATAAGCTAATCAGACCACTATACATATTCTATGGAGGAATGAATTAGCGTTAGCGAGAATAAGCTAATCAGACCACTATACATTGTCTATGGAGGAATGAATTAGTGTTAGCTAGAATAAGATAATCAGGCCACTATGCATTTTCTATGGGGGAATTAATTAGCGTTAGCTACCAACTTTTGCAAATTATGAAAGAACAACATGGTTTTGATAACTTGCCTGTTTACAACTTTTCTGAAATATAAATCAAATAGTTACTCAGTCATTGAGTTGTATTTTCACCAAATACTTTTTTACTCTTACTTGAATCATTATTTTGGACGACTACTCTTTGTTTCTACTTTAGTCATGTTATTTAACACTACACTTGAGTACAGTTTTTGTCTACTCCAGCCTCCTCTGTATGTAGTGCAGAAAAAGTCTTGGATTAAATGATCTGAATGAGGATGTGTGTTGTGTTTTCTTCCTCCAGAACTGTAAAGATTTCACCTACAGGTTCTCTGAAAGTGTGAGACAGCAGAAGTTTGGAGCCGTCACACCGGGATATGACTTTATGCTCATGCTACGGTAATCAGAGTAAACACTTCTACATGAGAAGGCTAACTATTAGCTTCATGAGTACATTTATTTTTCACCAAAATCCAAATGAATTGGAAACGATGAGGATTTTGTTGTCAGTTAAATGTTTCTGTGAAATCATGTGTATGATTTATAAAACTCATATCCTGCAGGGAGGGGATGGAGGAGATTCTGCCCACAGATGCTCACAGTCTGGCCTCAGACCGCCTCCACGTCTCTATTACACACTCTGAAAGTAAAAAAAACCACATTGTGTCTCGGTTTACTTCCAGAGAAGAGCTCATAAAGGTAAGGGCCCTCTCAGATCCATTCAGTTTTAAAACACTCGTAAATGTTTTATGGGTTTTTTTTAAACTCCTCAGTTTTTTCCAGTTTACTACAAGAGGTTTTGGTTTTTAATGCTTTGACCCTAAAATGAAAATAAAGTCAATACTTGTTTAATGAATGTCTTCGTATTATATTTTATCAGCAGCACTAACAGGACGTGAGAGCTGGACTCATCCATCTGACTGTGTGTTTGTTCTGTAACCTCTTCAGGCTCTGCTGGCCAGCAGCTTTGTGCCCTTCTATGCTGGACTTGAACCAGTGGAGTTTAGAGGACAGGTAATGGGAAGATCCATGTGATGTGGAAATACCAGATTTTCTGCTGGACCTCAGCACCACTTTTGACACTGTTGACATGAACATAAGTAGACCGAGTGGAAAACTCCAGTCTCCAGTCTGACTTAAAAGACAGGGACTACTTTATGACTACTTTGTGTCACTCAGTAACTAGATCTACCCAAATAAAGATGTCACGTGGAGTTCCCCAAGGCTCCATTATAGGGCCCTTAGGCCATGTTTACACGACAACGCTGAAACCAAAGTTGCATATTTAGTTTTTTCCCCTTTGCGGGATTGAAAAAAATTGCATTTATACGACGGCAGAATTCATCCAATCCGAATACGATGTCGTTTGCATGCCAGGCCTTTAGATGGCAGTAAAACCTTGCAACGATACACAATGTTAATTTACACTAGTTTCTACTACGTCCTCATTAAACTGGAAGACAACATCTTTGATGGCGACATACCTGCTGAATGATGAGTATGTTTTGTTTTAAGAGACCAAATAACTTGAGAAGATGTAGCAACACAAGAAGAACACGGGGATCCGCCATGTTGTTGTTGTTGTTTTGTGCACGTGGCTTGTAGAAAGCGCAGCGGGCAGTGACGTCGTCCTATTCAAGAGCTTCCACCTTGGCTTTAAACGGCTCGGCGCCACCCAGCGGAGCAAGAAAATTCCACCCTGGAGCCCGTCCTCAAAACTTTGTGGAGTCACCCCCCTGACACTGTGTCGCCGTGACCAAGAGAGGCCCGATCGCAACACAAAAGTTGCGTCTTGCTGTCACAGCGTTGGCATGTAAACATGGCCTTAGTGTCCCACATCTACATACTCCCGCTAGCTCAGATCATGTAAACATGGCCTTAGTGTCCCACATCTACATACTCCCGCTAGCTCAGATCATGGAAACATGGCCTTAGTGTCCCACATCTACATACTCCCGCTAGCTCAGATCATGGAAACAAACAAATTATATGATCTTAATCAAGCTGATGACATTAAACTCTATATTAGCATCTCACCAAGGAACTCTGGTACCAACCAAAGCATCAAAATGTGTGTCTTGGTCAAATCAGTACTTGAATGTGCCAGAATTTTCATCAGCTAAATAAAGAGAAATTGATATTATTGTCTCTGAAACCAAAGGTGAATGCTTCAATATCAGTGCCCAGCAACCGACTGGATTATTGGATTTGACTCTCTGGTTCAGTTCTGAACTGGTTTGAATCCTACTTGAAAGAAAGGAACTACTTAATGTCAATTGGTAGCTAAAGATGTACTCAATCAATAATTTGCATGTAGAGTTCCCCAAGGCTCGATTATGGGGCTCCTATTTTTCAGCATCTACATGTTCCCATTAGCTCAGATCATGGAAACAAACTTAATACTTGATCATAATTATGCTGATGATACTCAGCTCTATATTACTGTCTCATCAGGGGAGTCTGGTACCATCCGAAGCATACAAATGTGTGCGTTTGTCAAATCAATACTTGATTGTTCCAGAATCTTCTCCAGCTAAATAAAGATAAACCTGGGCCCGGGACAACAGACCCGTTTGTCCCCCCCCACCTATCAGCTGGCATGTATCTGAAGCCCCTTCAGACTTGCTCTGAAAAGCGGTAATATTGCGGACTTTGTCTTTTAGACCGTTTGCATTCAGACAAACGTTCCTTTCTTTTACCTCGGAGCTGTAGCCGACATTTACCGGCTAGCCTCCAGGTCATAAGAGCAGAAATGTTGCGGTACGTCGGTTTGCCTGAACGCATAAAAAATGTTCCGGACAAGTCGCAACACAAAGACATCTTCCCCTTCGACTTATCCGGAACATTTCCCCGTATCTGATCGCTGAGCTGGGACGTTAGAAGTCCGCGAGGAAGCGATATGTTTGAAAAGACAACTCCGGTTAAAGAGCGGATGGACTTTACCGCAAATATTCTGCAATGCAAGTCTGAAAGCGGCTTGAGTATAATAATGCTGACGTCACTCGGCTCTGTATTACGTCTCACCAGGGGTTCCGCTAAATAGATAAATCTGAAATATCCGTCTAAATGTTAATATCCATCTTCAGTCAGTAATGTTAAAAATAACGAGTAATTCTTTAACTCTGCTTCATTTGATTAGAAATGGATTGATGGAGGCTTCACGGACAGCCTCCCCATTCTGCCTGTGGGACGAACCATCACTGTGTCCCCCTTCGCTGGCCTGCAGGACGTGTGTCCTACCCACAGGGGGCGCTACAACACCCAGCTCAGACTGGCCAACATGAACATAATGGTGAGTTCTGGGTGTTTTTGAACCACTCATAATAATAATAATGTACTCTGTTTGAACATTTAAGTTTTGTTGACTCAACTTGAAAAAGTGCAAAAGAAAAACGGGACTTAAATCACATAGTTTGAATTTTGTCTTGAAAAATTTTACTGATAAAGAAATTAGTTTGAAACTTAAATCCAGTGAGCTTGAAACTGAAATGTGATGAGAATGGATTCAACTGCTGAGAAATAGTTTGGATTCTAGGAAATAGAAAATGAGACTGAGTCCATTCAAACTGAGTCCTTACTAATCAGACTTGGCTGTAATTTAGTGGAATGAAGTTCACGTGAGCCACTAGGCGCTCTGATACCCGTTAGTAAGTTTAGCACCAGCGTAATCTTGGCTAAGTTTACTGTTGCCGTGGAAACAAAGAGCATGTCACAGTAAGTCAGGTCATAAAAAAGTTATAAAAAAATATGTTTGTCAAAAAGGAAATTATTTAGTTTCAGTTAAAACTATTGCAGGCACATGGATCAATGAAAAAGATTAGCTGACTAGCCGCCTGCATTTCTAGTTGTTGATTGTTGATTGATCATTTTCATGTTTTTAAACATCTGCTTAGCTCTTGTTTCTGCTTTATGTTGCTTTTTGTTTGTTTTTTATGCAGATGTTTGAGCTTTTTGGCAAAATATCTTCTCTTAGATTACTTAATTTATCATTTTTATTTCTAATTATTTTATTTAAATGACAATTTATGTCAAAATGTGTAAAACAGATTTATTTATTTTATTGTTTTCCCTTTTTTTTTTTTTTTTTTTTTAATGTTCATGGATAAATGAATAAATATTGAGGTGAATTAAACGCAACGTCTTCTTTGGTGTCCTCAGTTTTCTGTGGAGAACATCAAACGTCTGAACCAGGCTCTCTTCCCTCCGGCCCGCAGCACCATGCAGTCTCTATGCGAGGAAGGTTTCTCCGACGCCGTGAGATTCCTGAAGAGAGAAGCCTTGATGAGCTGACATGAAGCCAGTTATCATTTACAGAAATCTTTGACTGAATTTATTTTCCGAGTGATTTAATTTTCTTTTTTAATTTAACAAAACGTGACCTCAGAAGCTGATAAAAAGGTCCTCATGTGGACCTTTAGCTGGAAGCAGTGGGAGAAAAGCGGATGGATATCTATTTGTTGTTCCGCAGGAAGTCTTTGCTGCCATCATACATGTCAGGATTTCCTTCAGGACTTTAGGACGGGGTATGGTCTTTGATGTTCTGGATGTTTCTGCCGGGTTTGATGTGTGTGCAAGCATGAAGAGACGTGAGCAGATTCTCATCAAAGAGTTGAGAAAGATCCGACAACCTGAGATGTTGGGTTCATTTACCGTGTGCTGGATGTACAAAATATAATGACATGTTTGCTGAAATATGAGAAAGAAAGAAAAAATGATGCTCTTGTGAATTATTTTATGGAATGCTTTGAGGTCCTGTATCAGAAAGGGTTATGATCTCTGTGTTCTGGTCCAGTCCAATCTATTTCTGTTTTATGTTGCATTTGGTTCCTGGTTTGATTGAAACTCCCCGAGTGTCCATCGGATCAAAGTCCCAACCACGAAGAAAAATAATTAGAAGCTGAAATCTATTTTTTCATGATGTCTTTTTTTTTTCTTTTGGCTAAATTGAACTGAAATATTCATCTACTAGGCCGGATGTTGGGTGAGAGGACATATGTGTTAAAACAACAGTTGTTGGAGATTGTAGATGGTTTAATAGCTACTTTATATAATTTATATTAGCCACTGTAGTAAATAATAATGTCCAATCATGCCCTGGAACAAGCTTCCCTTTTTAAAGCATGTTTATATTCGTCATCTTCAGTTTCCTGCATGTGTGTTTTCCCCCAGTGTGACTGAACCTAAATAAAACTCCACTAATGTTGAATCCACATGTGACAGTTTTAATGAAGTTACACATGAAGTAAGTGGATTCCACTGACTCGTTGCAATTTTTTTCTCCCATGATGCTTCTCTCTTAGCAGAGTGTCCTGTTTTTCGTGTTCCCCGTACACCTGTATGAGAACCTCTTTCTCTAATGAGATGAAATAACTAGCACGCTTTTTGTCAGCAGTTGCCATGGTGAATCCAGGTATTGGAGCTCTTTTGATAAAGGCTTTTTATTGTGTTTTGTGCATGTCCCTAACTCTGGATAAACATATCAAATCATTTACAACAAAGACAAACCAAAAAATTTTTGCCAGTTCTTACGTGATGTATGACCTGGAAACATTCAGAATTACCAGTCATCTTACTCTCATACAGTTACATAATTTAGATGCAACTGGGTTTTTAAAAAAAAACAGAAAAATAGATTGAAAAAGAAAAACTCCTGGTTGCAACATTTTAGAATCAATTCATTTCTGCATAAGCAGAAATATCTGAGAACTGGTCCCCTGTTGAGACTGATAAAGAGCTGAGAGTTGACAGCATGATGCGTATTTAGTTTGTTTCCATGATCAAAGCTAATGGAAGCATGTATACGCTGAACAATAGAGGTCTCAAGATAGAGCCTTGGGGAACTCCACGTCATCTTTGTTTGAGATCTAAAGTTGCTCATTCAAAATTTACTCAAGTTAAAGTACTGGAAGTACTTACTTTAAAAAATACTGAAGTATTCGAAAGTACATTTTCTAATACCGGTACATAAGTATCCTGTAACTATGAATCCACCTAATGATGTACTGGCACGTAAACCACTCATGCAGGAAAGTAGCTTGTTAGCGGTGAACACAGAAGACATTTAAACGTACGGGAATTATTTCTTATTTCCGAAACCTCAAACACAGAACTGAGATTTGGCCATGGGTGCACTGGTTCCTACGTGTGACAGTTGAGGTCCTGTCATTATACCTCCGATTGATCATGCGCCCTGACTAGTTGGCCACAAAGATATCCCTTTTGCTGACTCTCACCGGGGGGGCTGGGCCCTCCTTCGTCCTGCCACGTACGCTTGAGTTCCTCCTACCATCTCCATTACTGAGTTTTCATTGAATGAGGGTGGGCGAGCTCGCTGCACAGAACGAGGATGACGTATTTCCAAAGCCATCCCAGGTGTGAGGGGGGACTGTGATTGGTTCCCTTCTGTGAGGAGCACAGCCGCACCATGTGTCCAATTGCGTTTTTAGAAAAGAAAAACACCAACAGCTGAGTACAAAGCTACGCTGAGCCTTAAAGGAACGAGTGACGACAAGCTTCCCAGAAATGTAGTGGAGTCGAAAATCAGAAGTATCATAAAATTTATACTTAAGTAAAGTACAGATACTCAAAAAATTTACATAAGTACAGTACTCAAGTAAATGTACTTCGTTACTGTACACAAGTCAACAGTAATCTGCACCATCCACTCAGTCTAGCTAATATTAGAACTAGTTGGAGCATATATAGATACTGAACATTAAGGGGGCCAAAAGGGAGCCTTGTGGAACTCCACATGTCATTCTTGTTTGAGTTGATCCGTTTTTACCAATTAACACAAAGTAATCTCTGTCTTTCTAGTAGGATTCAATCCAACTCAGAACTTGACCAGAGAGTCCTGCCAAGTTTTCCAGGATGTTACGGATGACATCGAGTTCTAGTCGAACCAAAACCGAACTGCTTCTGCAGTCTGTGTTTACATGGATGCCACTCAAGTCTTTGATGAGAGCAATCCTGACTGAAAGATATTAAAACAATTAAGTTTTGATATCAGTTATTTTACTTTAAAAATGAGGTTTTAAGAGGGTCTGTTTGTTATTACTGGAGGTGTCCAAGTTGTTCTTTTTTGGTGTGATCACTGCATTTTCATCATATCAACAGAACATTTTACATGACAGTGATGGTTGAAATGAAGCAAGGTACCATTTCCTAACAGGCCACACAAACCAAAGACACGCACACACACACACACACACACACACACGTCTGTCTCTGCTATCATGTAAACTCACCTGCTGGTTCTGCTGTATAATAAACTCCAGCTCACACCCGACGTGTTTTCTGCTCATTCAGCTCATTTTGTTGGAAAATTCCCTCAAAAAAAAAAAAACACTGAGCGAGAAAACCCAGCCTGTTTGTCAGTGTAATTATTCAGCTGTAAGACAATGACAAACTTCACACACCCGCAGTGTGTTACAGCTGCGATAAGCCTGTTCAGAGTCCCTGAACAGCAGACAATTCTAGCTGATAGGAGGGAACATTTGTCTCTGTTTTCTGGTCCTAAATGTAAGTTGGTTCTGAAGCTCTGCTGAAATAATCCTCTCTGGTAAGAAGACATGTAACACACGGTGTTGTTGTGCTCCATTGTTATTCATTTGGAGGCGAGCGATTGGCCTGACATGACATTTCTGCTGCTGGAAGATCCAACGAGCCATTTAACGGCTGCTTTTACTCGTTCAGCTCAACAAGCTCCGACACAACAAGCGCAAGCTAGGAAAAAAAAAAGAATCTGTGTAGAATAGACAAAATGTTGACAATTTTTATTGCCATTTTCAGGAATGTAAGGCAGTTCTGAAGGTAAAGGCTAGTTGGGCTCAATGACTGTAAAAGATATGGACAAACCTTCCATCACCTGACCAGGCTCGTCGAGAAGTTCCCATCTTGGCAACGTCAATCGTCTCGTCACCCCCGGAAAATACAAAAATTGGCAATGAGGTTTGCACTGAGAGGGGGGGCTGTGAGAGTTGGGACGGATGATTGACACCCATCAAACTCTGAGCTGCCTGTAGCTACCAGCTAACCCGGAGCTAACGAGAGCTAACCAGCTAACGGAGGTAGGCGGGCTAAAGCTAAGGCGCGCTGTTAGCCGGCTAAAAACTGCAGTTGAGCTTCTCTTTGCCTCCTTGCTGCTGGATATCTGACACCTGTCAATTAAAGGACACGCTCCTGATTATGAAGAATTTCAAGATTACCATCTAAAAGGATGAATTATAAAATAATTCTCTCCCACACAGTTGTCATGAAGGTAAACTTGACCTATTAAAGCTAAAATGTTTTTTTGTACCAGGCTGTAAACATGTTT
>JBBBVU010000026.1:2760194-2774412 GCA_037177055.1 Atherinosoma microstoma
GTCTTTTTAACATGGGAGTCTATGGGGATCTGCTCTGTTTTGCAGCCAGCACCTAGTGGAGGAGGGGGGAACTGCAGGTTTTGGCACTTCCACATAGGTTTCACGTTTCTAAGCCGGAGGTTGCCCCTTGGTTCCAACCAAGATATGCAGAATATCATCTCTGAACACACAACATATCCAGCCTCGAAGCCGATGGGCTACAGCAGCAGAAGACTTACATTAGCATGACATTAGTAGTCAGTACAGTCTAAATGGACGTTTTCCATTAAACAATGTGAACAACTGCAGTATAAAACTTTCTAACTAAAGTTAGAAAAATAAAGAAGTTCTCAGCTTGTATCTGGAGCATGTCAAGAATTAACAGCATGCGTCCTATAAAGTAAGTGAGGTCGGTGTGAGCAGAGGCAGCTCAGGGGAGCCGGTCAACACTGATTGTAATTTCATGCTGTAGTGAGAAACAGTGGGGAGAAGAGGAATAAACAACAGCATCACAAGGACACAGCAAGTCAAAGGAAAGTTGGAGAAGCTTTAAACGCTTTCTACGCTCGTTTGAACAGAAGTCTCACAACTTTTTAGAGACATCAGATTCCAAATGAGCTCATATTTTCCATGAAATGGTCAAATGTCTGTTTTACCATCTGAAATGTTTGTTTTATTTGGAATAAAATTTAAGTAAATGAGATTTGTAAATCATTGCATTCTGTTTTTATTTACATTTTACACAGCGTTCCAACTTTTAGGGTAACTGGAGTTGTGTTTGACCTCCACTACTACATCAAGGCCTTAAAAAAGACAACTCAACTCATATATGTAAAAAAAAAAAGGGATATTTGGCTCCATTAGCTCTTTGAACTTTGACCATTGTTTTCGTTTTATACTCACACAAAAATAATGTGTGTTAAAGATAAAAAGTTGTTGAACTTCGTCACATCCAGGTCTCTTGCCGGGGAAAACCAAAGGTTGCTGAAGTGTAACGCCATTGGATTTTCATTGTTGATTTTCATTGACTGTTCTTTGATTTTAGAAGAAATTCCTGTAAATATGCTGAGAAATTGTTTTCTGGTTGACTTCCATTAACATAATTATTCCACTGATAAGAAAAGATTGTTTCTTCGAGCTGCTGAAGAGACACAAAAGTCCAGAAAGACGGTTTTAAGAGGCAACCTTGGAGTCCCGTGAAATATTCAATAATTTGTTTGAATTATTTTGTGACTAGTGAGTCGTACCTCTGCTTGAAATATCACAGAACCGTTGCTGGTAAATTGATGATGAACTTCACCAACAAAGCCTGCTGTAAAGTACCGAGCGACCGGTTATTTTTCATGGCTTGTTGAGTGTCACAAACAGTATTTGTTATGTAATAAATCATTCAAACTTCGAGCTCATCTGATGAAACCATCTTCAGGAAACTGAACATCTGGCCATTGTGTTGGTTCGTCTAAGCAGGTGTCGGCGCGTAGACCAGGGCATCGTTCACCACTAGCTACACCTCATCTTTTTCTAGCCTTGACACTGAGGGGATCAATACAACTGTATGACTGTGTGGAACATTTTCTATCAAAAACCGATGGAGAGTTGCACACTTCAACACGGACGCTGGTGTGATGCGGACTAGTGATGTGTCACGATCAAATACATCTTTGTAGTGAATCAGAAGAGCCGATTTCTGTCTAGAGCAGAATCTTTATGTGACAGGATGTAGGAGGGCCCAGGCAGGGATTGAACCCACAACCTCCTGGGTAAGGGTCATGTGTGCTGACCAGTCAGCCAAAGGGATATCCCTGTGGCCAAGCAGGGCACATGATCCATCTGAGGCATAGTGACAGGACCCACACTGTCACATTTAGAAGGGGCGGGACTTTATTTTGATGGACACACCATGCGGTCAATTCCAGACTAGGACCATACCACGATGTAAAGAAGGACCTCTTAGAAGACAGGAAGTGTAGTACAGACCAGGCACACGGAGAGAGCTGGAAGCCAGATTTACATTACAAGTGTGTCAGGGAAAGATGGAGAAATTAGTGAATTTAAAGGGTCATAATGTTCAGACTTTGGTCTTTATTTGATCTGCTTGCTGTGGTTCTGTGTTCAGTTGTTCATTTAAAGGTTTGATTCAAATATTAAACATAATTATATTTTTTAATTTAAAAAATGCACAAAAATCAGGCTCTTGTGATAAAAATATAGAGATAAAAAATTGCTTACCAACAAACAAACCACTCATAAATGCTAAATTAGACTAAAATAGAAGCTCCGAGTGAAACTAAAGGAAGAACCATTTCGGAGGTGAAATAGCCGATTCTTCTAAAGGAGCCGAGTCAAAAGAGCTGAATCTTTGAAAAGAGCCGAACTTCCCATCGCTGGTTGTTTTTTTACCAGCGAGCTGTTCATGGTCACGTGACCACCGGGTTGTGGCCATAGACTGTATATTAAGAGCTGGACAGAGCCTTCGTTACGTGACCCGTAAGTTTCTGAAGAGCTGAATAGAAGCTCGTTGGGAGGTTTCCACCGTCTCCATCTTGGCAGCGTTACAAGTCTCATCACTCTCAGAAAATACAAAAATGGCCGACGAGGAGGCGCTGAGAGGGGGGGCTGTGAGCATGACGAATGATTGACACTCTTCAAACTCTGAGCTACCTGTAGCTACGAGCTAACCGAGCTAACCTGGAGCTAATCAGCTAACGGAGGTAGGTGGGCTAAAGCTAAGGCGCGCTGTTAGCCGGCTAACACTCGCAGTTGTGCTATTTGAAAACTGCAGCAAACATTTGTGCATGGAGAGTTTATTTTGCAACATTTTCTAATGTTTTTCCTCTTTTTCCAAAAGACAAACATAAACAGTTCCCGGCTTATAAAGAATTATTCTTTATTTCTATGTTCACATCGTCAACATGACATCTAGTCAGAGCCGGTAACGTAAAACACTGCAGGTTCAGTGTGGAGATGAGGAGGAAAAGTTCTTTTCACTTATAAACGCACACAAACTACATTCAGTTTCTTCTTTGTATGCAGAGAAAAATGTCTTTAAGCATGTCTGATCGCCCTCTTCCAGCCCTGCCATCTCCAATCTCTACGAGTTGGCTCTTCCACTAATCCACACTGACATTCCCACTCTCACGCCTCTCCCCTTGTGCCTCAGTGCCGGTTAGTTTTCTGCTCCATTTCATGCTTACATCAGGAATTACATCCCACTACTCTGGAAATAAATTTGACAAGTGGGAACTGTGATGAGGAAAGACCTCACCGGTAGAGATAACACACATCCTTTCACTTTCCAAGACAACGTCTCATCGATGAGCAAAAGCTTGTCCAAATCAGCCCATTTATGGACTTCAAAAAAAACATTTAAAAGGAATCTTCAAAAGGATCTTGAAATAAAGTTTTTCATTCTTCAGTTCGTGATGTTTTATACACGTCGGTGACTCTATCTATTAACTCTCACAGCCCATCCGAACATGTATTTCAGCCCGTGTATGTAGTTTTTATCAATATATGCTATAAAAAGTAGCCTGAAAGGGTGAATTTCCCCGCAGATAATTGGAATGTGGTTGAACTGACCCTTTAAATAATGCAAGTCGACACTTTGACACTGAAATCAGATCAAACAATGTGACTGAAGAAACACCCAAAGCTCCAACATGATCCCAGAGGAGCTTCAGCGAGTAAAAACCGGTCTCTGATGTAGACGCTGCGGATCGCATGAAGGAGCAAGGCTTTCAAAGGAAGCCGAGCAGCTCTGGCAACGTTCACTACATCTACTTTATTCTAAAAAAACCCACTCTTTTTTCACAAGCTTGTCTTTCCTGGGATTTTTATTACATTTCTGCTACTTTTGGCTCCATGAATGTCTATCTTTCTAAACTCAGATCTGCATTGGGGGGGTCCACTCCACACCTCATCTACAGACATCTGAAGCGTTACTTAGAGCAGGGATATCCAGCCCATTGTCCTGCAGGTTTTAGATGTTTCCTGCTCCTATACACCTCTCTCAGATTCAATCAATCAATCAGTCAATCACTTTATTTATATAGCACGGCACACAAGGTATTGAAATCAATTCTAGGATTAACAGGGAGCCAGTGCAACGACCCAAGGATCGTGGTAATGTGATCATGTTAAAAGTCGCGCAGCAGCATTCTGTACAAACTGCAGCCGGGAAAGCGCTTTTAGACCGATGATAGCATGAAGTGTGTTGCAGACGACTTGAAATAAAAGAATTACCTGCTCAAAACTTTTAAGAGATAAAATCGGTTTGACTTTAGATAAAAGACGAAGATGATAAAAACATGATTTTAAAACACAGTTGATCTGTTTATCAAGTTTAAAATCGTTGTCGGTGACAGACGAGGTCATTAAGAGGTCCCAAGTCGATTCAGGCTTCACCAAACAAGATCATTTCTGTCTTTTCATTGTTTAGTTTTAAGAAATTCTCTGCTAACCAGGCCTTGACGTCACGCTGATAGTCAACTAAGGGTGTCAGGGGGCAACGGCTGTTCCTGGATAATGGAATATAAATTTGGCAGTCGTCGGCATAAAAGTTTTCGGCCATGCCAAGTTTATTTAAAATTTCCCTAAGTGGAAGAAGATAGAGTGCAAACAGGATGGGACCCAGTACCGAACCCTGGGGCACCCCACGGATTAATGGGACATTAACAGGAAGTCCTGTTGAGGAGATCCATTTAATTTGAATGAAGTGTGTTGAAGCAGAAAACATCTAAAAGCTGCAGGACGACGGCCATCGAGGGCAGACACTGGTCCTGATTCATAGAGATTCTTGGGATTATAGAAGGTTCTATTAGCGGCACACAGATATTTTTAAGGGAACAAATTGATTTCTAATGGACTTTTTTCCCTAGTATCTACTCGCCTTGGTCTTTAGGATATTAGTATTAGTAGCACCTGGTACCTGGTAGGTTTTAGCCTGTGTTTGTAGCAACAGGTCTGGTTGGTACGGGATGTCTGTACATATCTTTTTGCATTTCCACAGGTAAAAACTGGGAAAAGGTGCCAGAATATCCAACATAACCCGTGTTTCTTTTTTGGGACCCTTCTGGATCAGTAAGAGTGGGACCCAAAAAAGTAAGACGGGTCATATCGGATACTGTCGCTCATCAGGCAGGGTGCAGAAACAGAACATCATTTATTATTATGTTTTCCAGGTCAGACAGGTAGAAACAAGTTCAGGTAATCCAGGAGCTTTTAAGGGATAAGGGAAGAAAGACTGGAGACTGACTTGGTCAAACAGGTTCAGGAATAAGCTAACTCTTGGTTTCACAACAATCTGGTGCAAGTCCTGACAAGAAGTAGGGCCGAGGATCAAGGTGATGAGACATTTAAACCCAAAGCAATGTGTACCAGCCAACCCAGACCCGTGGGTGGAAGCGGGGCTATAATTTCCCATCTTACAAAGCTAGAACCAAATACAGCTTGGATAAATATTAGTTTGGTAATTAAGCTGCTAGCAGCAGTCGTTTCTTCTTCATCTCTTCTCATCTTTCAATCATCTGGAAAAAGTCGAGAGAACGTAAAGTTGATTGAACTGAACACATTCTCGTATTTAACGCTGGTGTCAGCAAAACCCAACACAGTACCTTCTTTCTTTCTTTCTTTCTTTCTTTCTTTCTTTCTTTCTTTCTTTCTTTCTTTCTTTCTTTCTTTCTTTCTTTCTTTTCTTCACTAGAATATTTACTTAGGCTCACGTTTAGCTACATGGAGAGGGTAAATCATTTAGGAAATGCATTCGCATAAAGGATTTGATGCGAGGGGGAAAATAAAATGGAAAAGGGAATAACTTTTTTATAAGAATGATATAGATTAGAAAGATATTTCTTACCAAGTTTATGAATTGTGTCATTTAATTCTGCTTTTAGAAAAAGGATTTGAAAATGAAAATTTAAATCACAGGATTTAATAATGAATGAATGAATGAATGAATGAATGAATGAATGAATGCGTGAATGAATGAGTGAGTGAATGAATGAATGAATGAATGAATGAATGAATGAATGAATGAATGAATGAATGAATGAATGATGTAATTCCTCTGTAATAATTCCATTTCATATGTGCAATTACTAATTATTTCTTTTTGTGTGAATTCGTTGTTGAATTTGAAATTATATTTACTAATCTATACTTTTATTTCACAATTAATTAATCATCATGAAAATGCTGTTTTGCTTTTTAATGCCTCTCCTGGTCCTCCGTAGGTTACAGTTTTTTCCATTAGAGTACAGGATGATTATGTTGCAGCCATCCAGGCAGCTTGTTAGCACATCCGCTAGCTGACTTAGCATAAAACTGGAAGCTGGCAGCTGGACAACTACAGGCAGGTCATTTATAAAAAATAAAAAAAAGGCTAAATATGACATGAAAATCCTTAAATCCATTCCAGCTCATTTTCCCTTCAGTCATCCAGAAAGTGGAGATTATTTCCCTTCTTTTCTTTCTGGGACCATCTTGTTACCAACTAGCAACACATTTTTCTTTTTTCATCTAAATATCTTCCAGTGTTTTCTTGCTCTTGTCTTGATCCTGATATAATTACTGCTGCAGTTATTTAAAAAAATGGTTTCCATACCTTTGAGCACTGTTTGTGGTTATGACACCAGCCCAATGATCCATCGCTCTGAAAGAGAGAGAGAGAGAGAGAGAGAGAGAGAGAGAGAGAGAGGCACAAATGAATAATTGAATTAAGAACAGAGGAATATAGTTTAAAGCTGTAATTACAGCTCAGTGCTGTCACAGTTCAGAGGAAAGGAGGATAATTACAGTTATCTCAATGAGAATATAATCGAAGTACATAACTCACACTTAGTATGAAAACTGTTTCATGTGTCTGATTGACCCGGTGGGGCCGTTTGTAATAGCGATACGGCTTTAATGGTCTAATAATGCTGTTATAACTCCGACATGGTTTAAGTTTTTAATAAATGTGCTTCTAACCTGACTGGGAATGAAACATCCTCGTCTGGAGGTCAGATCAACTCTGTCTGCTGAGGTCCAGCCGGGGGAGGAGACCCTCAACCTCCCTTCAGAACCAGTCTGGTCCAAAAGGACCTGGTAACTATGGTAACTAGCCACACCCTCACCATCTCTGACCGCCTGCTTCACCCACTCAGATCCATTCGTCTGGTTCTCTCAGCCTTATTCATTTTCCAGCATCCATTCATTCTCTCTCTCTCTCTCTCTCTCTCTCTCTCTCTCTCTCCTTCATCTTTATGGTCTCCCCTCCCTCATTCATTCATTCTTCCATCCTCCCTCCTTCCCTCTCACCCATCCATCCCTCTCTAATCCCTTTATTGATTCTTCCATCCTCATCCTCTCTCATTTATTTATCTTTTCATCCTCCCTTCACTCCCTCACCCATTCATCCATCATGCCTTAATCCATTCATCTATCCCTCATTCATTTGTTCTTCCATTCTCTCTCCTTCCCTCCTTCATTCATTTGTTCTCAACATCAGTCGTTGATTCATGTTGTCATTCTTCCTCCCTCATCCATTCATTATTCCATCCATCCTCCCCTCCACCTCTCACCCATCCATCCATCCATGATTCATTCATTCTTTTATCCTCCTTCCTTCCCCCAACCCATTCCTTCTTCTTCCATTCATCCATCCTCAACATTTTATTCTTTCCTTCTTTCCCTCATTCATCCATCATTTATTCATTCTTCCATTCTTTCCCTTCTTCATCCATTCATCATCATCCTCTATTATTCATTCATGTTTTCATCCTCCATTTATCTTCCTCATACATTTATCTTTCCATCTATCCTTCCCTCATCCATTCATCATCCCCCCCCCAGCCATCCATCCACCTTTCCATCCCCCAGTCATTCATTTTCCCACCCTCCCTCCTTCCCCCAACCCATCCATCTGTCCCTCTTTCATCCATTCTCATCCTCCATCATTCATTCATCTTTTTATCCTTCCTGCCACTCCCTCATTTATCTATCCATCCTCTCCTCCACCCCTTACCTTCAATCCTCCCTCCTTTGTTATTCTTCCCTCCCTCTTTCATTCATATCCTTCAATCTTCCCTCCAGCCCTCCCCCATCCATCCTCCACCTCCCTCCAGCCCCCAAATCATCTATCCTTCATCCACCCTCCCCATCTCCATCCCCTTGCCTCCTTCCACCCCACCCCCCACCCCCCCCAACCCTCATTCATTAACCTTTCACCCATCCTCCTCTCTCCATCCTTTTATCTTTCTCCTCATCACTCCTTCTTGTCCTCATTTAATCTCTTTCTTCTCTCTCTCTCTTCATATCATTAGTTCATTTCATTCTTCAGGTACTATCAGGTTATGTCTCCCCCATCCTCCCAGCCTTTAATCATACTCCAGATGAACCAATCAGAGAACTTCTCTTCATCTCTCCGTACTTTCATTAAACTAGTAAACCCATGTTGAGGTTTCAGCTGCTTAAAGGTATTTTAAGCAGGTATTTTGTCTGGTTTTGCATGTTTGTCCAGGTTAGATCATTTACTTTTGGGTACTTTACAGCCTTTTTAAACCCCTTACAGAGATCTTTCATGCTGATACAATCATTCTCTACATCTCCATGTCTTCAACGAGAACAACTGATCGTGCATCATACTGTGTTGTGATAAATAATCAACTCCGATTGGTAGCAGATCAGCTTTAATCGTTTGCATACGGTGTCTGTGTCTGACATTAAATCTCTTCATCCCATTGAAAGTCGTCCTTCATCCTCCGAGCAGCACAGATGGAGCTGTAATACGCAAACAGCAGGAGTGTTTCTGTCCCTCTGAACTCTGAATCACATCAGCGATCATCTCGCATCCCCGTTACGCTTCAACCTGCTTCTTCATGCTGCAGCTCAGACGGGGTTTGTCTGAGATCGCCTCGTATTGATTCGGGGACAACGATGTGATTGACTTTTTGCGTTGTTAAAGATTGTTTATCTGGACGAGATGTTTTGCTCCAAAGCGAATCGAGTGTCGGTTCAAAGCCCAAGTCAAGGCTACGCTAGCACCAAAGCTTTGCTGAGACTCTTATTTTGAAGGAAGGAAGCAGATTTGTTGAGACCAGACCAAATAAAATCTTGTGACTTTCATGTTGTTTTAAAGTCTGCTTTTCCTTTGAGACTTCCATCCAAATCGCAGCACTAGGGATGGGCGTACCGATATTTGGAGTCGATACTTCGATACCAGTCAGGGTATCAGAATCAACATACGACTCCGCTGATAAAAACATGCCATTTGTTTAAATTCTGATGGTTTTAAGCTATAAAACTGCACAGTGTTTCTCCTTCTGTCACATGACCTTGGCAGCCTATCAGAGGTCAGGATGCTGCTACTGTTAGTGACGATGTTTTGATATTTTACTGGTTTAATGCAGGTTATTGCTCATTATGATTTAGTATATTTATAATATTACTATTATGTGTTTTATTTTCCATAAAAATGTGAATAATCTTATATTAATCTGTAGTTTAATTATTTTATAATTTTGAAAATATTAATTCTTAAAAATCGTATTTCTTATCATCTTATTTTCATTTAATTTACTCATCTTGATAATTCATTATTCTTTTAAAAGGATTTCTTTCAAATATTTATGTTCTTGGGTTTTATTTATATTTCATATTGCCCCTGTAATAAAGATACTAATGCACACTGTACAATCAGGATTATCCTTCAAGTATCTGTAACGGTATCGATGAAAAAGTACAACAACTTAATGGTATCGTATTGACAGGAAGAATTTTGCCATCGCCCATCCCTACTCAGCTCAGATGTTTCATCCTGGATGGCGGTTCTGACACGAGCCTCCCTCATCCTTATAATGTTCAGTCCCAGGAAGCTGGACCTGGGATGAAACCCTCCATGCATTGTCTTGATATTAGCAGCCTCCATTTCCTCCTTTGGCCGGGCTGTGACTAACGGGGCATACATGATATTGCCAAAGCTATTGGGATATCTGGGACAATCTTTTCTTAATCAGTAGGGTCTAATATGGAGCTGGCCCAACGTTGGCAACAGATTCAGCTTCTCCATCAGGGTTAGGAGTGTTTGTTAATCCCCAAGGTGTTTGTTGAGTTGATGTTGGGACTCTGTGCAGGCCAGACAAGACATGGATGACTTATCCATGATTATTGACCTTGCTAGGAAAACCTGAGTTAAATGATTTGAAGGGTGTCCCAATACTTTGGAAGAGTGTTCATGTTGATGGCTCAGATTTTGTTCTTCCCAATAAGCTAATTCTTTAGGACCTGCCTTGCTATCTGTAGCTACTGGCTTATGGTGGACCACTTCATGGCTTCTTCATGGTTGCCATTAGCCTGCGGTATCCCGAGGTTTTTGCTGCTGTCTTGAACATCTGCTATAGGCTACTGCCTTTTGGTAGTTTAACCCCTTCAGTTTTGATCATTGTGCTTTATTTTGATACCATTTGGCTGCATTTATCCAGGCTGAATGGCGTTCTGAGATCCTTGCTGTATATCAGGTGTGTCAGTGATTCAATGTCTCAGTGCAAATGTACATTTTAATAACATCCATTTAGAGGAGGTTGCTGACGGGTGCTCCACTATGGACTGGCCTCCATGACGGGGTTCAGGTCTGAAGAACAAGGTAATATGTGTAAAGCTGTTTTCTACAAACCCAGTTAGTTCTTGATGAAGTAGCCGGTGTTTAGGTCCTCTGGTGTCACAGCTCTTCTTGGGCCCCACATATGCAATGAGCCATAAGTCTTCTCATTTAATCTGCTACGATGTCTGATAGATGCTTCCATGCTGTACAGAAGCAGGTTATTATATATATATATATGAAATGACAGAAGGTTTGTGAGCGTGTGAAGCCTTTCACACTGACATGCTCTGTCAATAAATAAATAGAGCGCAACTGATGGTGAGCTGAGTCAAATTGTGTCCTCTGGTGCCGGGGGATTATCGAAGTGAAGGTTGCTCTTCTGAATGAACTTTGTCAAGGCTAATTGAGTCACACTTGAACAAATCATTACTTCACGCCTGAGTGGAGCAGCTCCGACGGGATAACGGGCGAGCAGGCAGATCTGCTGTAGTAGGAATGACATAATGTGTCGCGATGCCTTGACTGGTTTGATACCAGTAAGAATACATTTGCTGTATTTCGACTTTACATAAACTAAAGTTTCAATGACAAACATAAAGTATGATCACGGGGGGGGGGGGGGGGGGGACTTCCAAAAGAAGAGTTGTAGTGCTGATTTATTCGATTGAATTGTGTTGTGAATGCACCAAATATACAATCAATAAAATCTGTGACCAGAACGGGAAACCTGACAGCAACGATGTTGTTATAACAGCATGTTGCATAGGGGCTACACTCGACCCTGCATTGGAATAAGCAGATATGGACATTGCAAGGATGTTATGCTATGTCTGGTTTTATGTAATCCATTATGTTTTCCTAAACTTAACCAAAATAGTTTTTCTACTTAAACCTAACCAAATAGTTTTAATGTCTAAACTTAACTTAGTAAGGATCATTGTACATGTAAGCAGGGCTTACAACCTCACAAATGTGGGTTAAAATTAATTTGGTGGGTGTAAATGAAAACTTACTGTCCCGTTTACAGGTGATGAATGAGTCACTACGTTCCGCAGGTACACGTCCCTACCATGTATGAATTGATTATGTTCTTACTTTAAATTGCATAGTGCTGCTTAAAACCACTACCTGAACATAGTGCAGATGAACGAGGATCAAATGAGAACAGAGGAAATTCTCAGAGGCTGGTAACTTTAGCAATGTACCAGTTTATTCAGAGGCCGCGATGCAAGTACTGAATTATCTACAGAAGTCGCTTAAAATATGATTTTGTCAGATGAAGCTGTATTCATTAAATCAAGATTTTTATTAGAGCTGACAAAAGTCTGGAAATGCTTTGATTGACTCGAGTTGTCGGATGGTGTCAACATGCATCTCATTTAAAATTTCTAACATCTGACAAAAACAGAAAATATGCAAATGAGAGCTGCATCATGGGAAAGTCAGCTGATTAATTTACATTTATGCTTAATGTTTTACAAAAACATGCAAAAAAAACTGAAGCGTGCAAAAATCCTAGAACCTGGAATTGAAGACCAGTTTGTAAAAATGGGTTTTCAGCAGAATTTTACATGCAGCTACAATTTGAGCTGTTCCAGAGAGTGGGATCAGCTACTGAACAAGCAAGCTCACCTCTATGTCTGGGTCTGGACGTGACAATGCTGATTGTATGATGCAAGTGCTAATGACCGGGGAATAAAGATGCAGAAGTTCACACAAATAGGACGGTGCCAGCTCATTTAGGACCTTAAAACTATTCTAAAATGGACAGGAAACCAGTGGAGTCAATGCCAAAACTGTAGTGACATGCTCATATTTTGGCATAATTTTGCCTAAAAACCGAAGCCGATGAAGAGATGATCCAAACCATCATACAAGGAATTACAATAATCCAGTCATGTGGTTGTAAAAGCATGTTTAACTCTTTCTAAGTCATCATAGGATCAGTATGTCTTCACTTTGGCCAACAGGAGTTACTGGAAGAAGCTAAGTTTGACAACAGAACTGTTAAAAATCGTAGTTTTTAACAAACAGATTAATAAAAAGTGTTTGTTCCTGTTGAAAGGAAGAGTTTTTCTCTAAACTTTCACCTTGTGCAGCTCGGCATGTCAGATTGAATTGAAGACAAGATTCTTCAGGGGAAAAAAATCCATTAGCTGGGCTAGGTTAGCTATGCTAATGATAGCTAGGCTAACAGATAGCAGCTATGCTGTCAAAGGTTCCTTCTAGTTTAAAAGGGAGTTTTTGTCTCCACCGTTGCAGCATGTAGCTCAGAATGGAGGACTGAATTGAACAGAAGATTGGGATCTGTTAGCTAGACTACGTTAGCTAGGCTAATGTCAGCTAGGTTCATGTCTGTTTAGGGTTTCTTTGCATTGAAAGGGAGTTTTTGTCTCCAAGGTCACCTTGTGCAGCTCGGGATGGAGGATTGAACTGAAGAGAAGATTCAATAAATCTGTTAGTTTCCTTAGCTACGTAATTATTTTTTACATATTTGTTGGGAGACTGAGTCTAATAATCCAAAGATGGATCATTAAACTTTTTAAATGTGATCTGGACTTCTCTATTAAAAGATTATTTGGTCATTTGGCTCAAAGAACTCTCCCAGTTCAGCAGCCGATGATTAGAAAAACTGTCTCCGGCTCAAGGTTTAGGAAATAATGCCTCTGATTTCTAATGTTTGAGTCAATTAATCTACTTTTAGGGATTTTGTGCTAATTAATGCATGCAGCTGCAGAGACAGATTCAGTTTGACTAATCTGTTTCATGGACCAAACCATCATTCAGGGAAATTATCATCGGTCTAAGGAAGTCATCAGTCTGAAGCCTGGAGCAACGAGGTAAAAAGGGGACATGCACTGCATGTTCTTGTTCCTGTGTGTGTGTGTGTGTGGGTGGGGGGGGTAGTCTGACAAAAGAGAGATCTGCTTTAACTATAATCAGTATAACAAGCTGTCACAAAGACTTCATGTCTGCTGCTTATGAAACAGGACGATGACCAAAGTTATCAAGTCTCTAATTTAACATTGAACAACTCACAGTGGCGTTTTCCTTTAGTCACACTAAAGTCATTTTATAGCTAATTAAATTGTGTTATGGACAAACATGATGTAAAGTAAAGTCTTTTCTGTGCACGTACCTGCAGAGGTGTGGAGAGTGCTTCTACACTGTGCAGGCTGAGGCACCGAGATGCACACCTGGCCCTGGAAACACCTTCCAACCAGAACTCATCCTCATCGGCAGCATCGGCGCGGTGCCTTCCAGCGTCGACTCCGGCGTTACAGAGGAAACTAATCCAAAGAGATAAGAGCGGGATGAATCTGGATGTTGGGGTCAGCATCTTCCTCTCTATGTTGAGGACAAAACGGCTGCAGTGAAAGTGTGAGATGCTGAAGCAACAATAAAACTGGAGAGTGCACAGCTGAGGGAGGAGCTACAGCTCCATCCATCACAGAGCGGCTCGGGATGCTGAGAGCATGTGTCGGACTCAAACTGTACAACTTTCTGTCATGGAGCCCAAAAAATGTCACAAAGAATAAAATGAAGATGATAATTCATGAATTCTTAATTAATCTTCTAGAAAAACATTCAATTCAATTCAATTCATCTTTATTTGTATAGCGCCAATTCACGACAATGTCATCTCAGGGCGCTTAACAGACA
>JBBBVU010000026.1:3012273-3023411 GCA_037177055.1 Atherinosoma microstoma
CATCACTCCACTGGTTTAGACCTTATTTACCTCTACACATCCAACCATGCTCGAATCATTATTTGTTTTCAAGATGCTGAGATTCTATTCTTTTTTTTAATGCAGTTATTTAGATGAGGGTTTTTATGACTGTGTGGAATCATGGGTTCAAGTTTCTATTGTTTTTTAAACGTCTGTTTGTGTATTTTATGCCTTATTGTATTGCATTGTGAAGCACTTCATGATTTTTATCTGAGAGATATGTTATATGAATAAACTTTAGATACTTCCTTCCTTTAATCATGACTACACAATTCAGTGGAACCCATATAAAGAAGACTCCACCCCTAAAAGCATTGGTTCAACTAGCTAATTCTGCCACCTGACAACTAGCTAGCCAACTGCTGCCTTCTTCACACTAATAATCTTCCGTCGATGGCAGAATTTGCAAAGCTGTTAAATGTTGAGATGAAGAGGAACTTGATAACATTTTAATAGGAGCTCATTCGAAGATCTGCATTACAGAGCCGGGATATGATTAGTCATTGGTTTTCTGCAGTCATGCTAAAAGATCACCTGTTTCTGCATTGACTGATAGTTTAACAAACTTTCACAACAGACAACTAGGGCTTAAAGGGAAATTTGGCCTCATACATCTTAATTTTAACAGCTGTTTAAACTGGACTGAACTGGTTTCAGTTTAACGGGTGTTTTCCACTCATTCCAGTTTGATACAGTATTCCTTTAAGGTTCTAGACTTAGACCACTTCTGTTTTTCCCCATATACTATTTTTAGGCGATATCATCAAGAAGCATGATGCACACTTCCATCGTTAAGCCAATGACACCCAGCTGTTTATGGATGAAACTGAATCTACAGTCTTGTGACAAGAAGCATTCACACCAGTAGCCTATACTCCGCTAGACTTGTTCGATTGGGGACTCAATTCAGTTGGGGGGGTGTAACATTCACACTGCGCTACTTAAATGGTTCTGACATTTTAAATAGTGATCCACTCCTCGCCAGAAGCATCAAAATTACTAAAAGATAAGACGACTCGCTCGTCTATTGGTTAGTGCAGGACAACTTCTGTTTCCACCACATAACAGCGAAACATGAAGCTGCATCAGGTCGTAGCCAGAGCCCAACCGTCCCACATACACGTATGTTTTGGTTGTGTTTACCCACGATGCACTTGTAAGTCCGCTTCCTGTATATTGTCCACTTGAAGCGTCCATGACTGTTGGCGGGCCGAGTTTGCTTCTTTGACCCGAATCAGAGTTTGTTTGCTCATTTCCCAAACAAAGTTTGGACTAGGATTCGATTAAAAAAGGCCTGGTGTGAAAGCACCCATAAGAAGACGGATACCCAGACAGACTGACTGCGTCGGTTATGCACGTAATTTGGTGCGTTTTCAGGTCCTAGCACATCGGTCACTCAAAGCAGAAGACGGAGCAAAGCCGCAACACTATATAAATCTAAATGATTAACATTATTAGTTCTCTATCACTGCCTTTTTTAATCTGTGTAACATAAACTAAATTAGGACCAGAGGGATTTGTCACACGTGGGTTGATGCTGCACTGCTATCTCAGCTTGGTGCCTAAACAATTCCTTGAATATATTTCAGATGAACAGAAATGATGCATTCAGGGTTCTGACTGATGGAGTGCAAAGAGATTCGTTTCTTAAAGCTTCCATCTGATAGAAAATGCTGCAGATGGTTCTGATGAGAATTAGTATCAAAGATGATTTTTCTCCAGTTTTAGCTTCTCTTCGTTGGTGGTCTTCCACAAGGTTTACTGGTGGTTCCTAGAGGATCTAAAAGTATAATAGGAAGCAGAACCTTCAGTTATCAGACACCGTCTCTACCTTTGTGATCAGGCTTCAAACTTTACTTTTAAATAAATCTTATAGTCAGGTCTGGCTTGTTGACACATATCCATCCATTTAGTTTTGCTGCTACAGGCCGAGGTTGATGGGTGACATCCCATAATGCACTGGGCTCCTTTCTACTCTCTTTACTCTCCATGTTTACAGTAAATATAATAATAAAGAGCTTGAATAAAATGGATTTCTATTACTTGGTTCCTGAATACATTCCACCTTTAATGTGAAAGACTTTAAAGCTTTAAAGGAACATTGGCTACGGTTACATGATGTTTTTTAATTCTGAATTAATTATTCCGAACTAAATGATTCGGAATTAAAATATTCCCCTTCAGGTTTACGTGGAAATAAGAATTCTGAATTAAGGTTTACATGGAAAAGCAAGTTTTCTTCATTACGCTCTAGATCCGGGGGTTGGGAAGGGACGTACTTATGTTTACCGGAAATAGACAAACTCTGCTTTCTGCTTCGTTTCTTTTCGACTACAACAAGGGAAAACGACACAATAAGAACAATTTTCACTTGTTTTGGATTCTACTTTTGAAGCAGCAGCTAGTCTCTAACATACTACTTCACTTTCACGAGAATAGACTCGGTTTGAGTCCGTTTGCTTCGGGCGGCCAGCACTGTATACGGTCGTCATGGCGACAGGACGAGGGAACGAGCATTCGCAGAACGACCGGAATTTGTTAAAGCGGAATGAAAGTTCACATGATAGAGGAATTATTTAATTCGGAATTAAAGTAGAATAAACCAGACATTAAGTTTAATTTAGAGTTAAGTGTTTATATGGTCATTTTTCATCCCTTTAATCCCGAATTAAAGAGGAATTAAAACTCTCATGTTAACATGACCACTGACACGTTAAGAGTCGTTAAGGTCATACGGTGTCACTGACTCACTTGAGTCATTTCAGCCATTCTCACCTCTTCATTGTTTACTTTTGTAGCCGAAACAGTTTTGGTCACAAGGTCCAATGTTTTCTGTTCAGAGAAGATTTTTCCAGTCCTTCATACCTTTCTCAAACCATCCGTCTTCTCTGTCCAAAATGTGTTCATTACGGTCCTCAGGTCATGTCTGGATAAAGGACATTCTTCAGAGCATGAGCACCAAAATTAGGAAATGCACCTAATTTTTCAGTACAAAGAATATGAAGTGTTACTCTGAGGAGGAGGAGCTTAGCTCCAGGCCTGCTTTAGATTCAATGAGGGATAGCATATTGCAGGTCTCTCTTTAGAGGGCTCAGGGTTCATCTGCTGTCACAGAGGAAAGGTCCTTTATATTTAAATACACTGTTTAAGCTTTATCACGTTCACATTGTCAATATCATTATCATCAACATTTAGGATCCAACCGATCTGCTTCCACGAACGGTGCTGATTATTTCTTTCTGACATATCATAGCCTGTCGGCCAGACACAGTGAAAACAGATTTATACAGAGGGAATGCACACGATGTTGTCAGCCATGTGACAGTATTCTGGTTCTGCTTGGTTACGTTCCACCGAGCGGCAAAAAGACAGCTTTCTCAATGACTCCGGACTGTTTGACTGGCTCAAAAACACAGAAAACGTGTCTGAAATGGGAAAGAGCTAATGTGCAATCAACTGTGCCAACAGATTCAGAACAAAGTCAGATTTTCCTTTTGGAGTCTTCCAAAGACATTCATCATTCATCAGACTAAGAAATTCAGATTTCCAGGAAATACTCGTCAATAAGTTAGATTTTTTCATTATTGTCCCAGATTTTGACAAACCTAGATCGGCTGTTTAGCCTGATTTCATCCACGCTCAAGGTTTCCAAACACAAGAGTGCATGTAGTGAATTTGGTCTCATGAAGTCAAGGCTGATGCACTTCACTCCATGACTATAGAGGGAAATGACACTTGAATCCAGATGACCCGGCTTTCTACCGGCACTTAAATGCATCATGTATTTGTGGAGCTGTGAGGAGTCTGGAGGCGTGAAAAGAGTCAAAACTCCACTTGCACATGCAAGCTATCCCTCCATTTAACAATCAAAGCTTTTTAAACATGAAGCTGATCGCATCTATGAGGTCGAGGGAATAATGTATGCATGCAAAATACTCATATATGTGCAGTTTTTGCATATTTGTGCAAAGTGATTGATATTTGTGGGTGTATTTGAACACGCATTCGTCAGAACCCAAAGTCAGAAATTGTTTTACATATTTCTAATTATTATGAGTCCAATTTCCCTGCATAACTCCTTCCAGTTGAACCCGTATGAATCTGTCCATAACCTGCACACAGACAAAAAGTTAATTGGGGTCTTTTTCACCTTCATTTTGTAAACAAATCCTGCAGGTAAATACAACCTCGACTTTCAGACTTTTAATTTAATAATTATTTAATTAAATTATTTAACAATTTAATTTCATGTTTCATGTAGATTTTATTTCATTGTCCAAAAAGTGTATTAGGTTGTTAATACGCCTGTTAATACCTAAAATCATTAACTGAAGATAACTGAATACAGGTCAATTCAATGTATTTGTGTGATGCCTGTTAATGACAAACATCATATCAAGGCACTTTTAAAGACACAGTCACTGAAATCCAATTATAATTTGAATAAATTATTAATTATTGTTTCCATATGAGCCAATTCATGAAAACAGTTACCTGGCTTAAGAAACTCATAGATCATCACATCTTTTTAATTCAGTCATCCATCCTGAGCTGCACAAGGTGACAGTGGAGAGGAAAACCTCTCTTTTAACAGGAAGGAAAACTTCCAGGAGAACCAGAACTATGAAGGGCGACCATCTGCTTCAACCGGCTGGAGGTGGAGATGACTAGTGGCGGCGGCCATGTTGAATGTTTTGCCACTCAGAGGTGAATTTTTGTTGTCTAGATGGAACATTAATGTATGTGTTTATCCTATTTTACATGTTTCTGCTGACGTTGGCGACAGTTTCTTCCCATATAATCTGCCTGAAAGTGCCTTTCTGAAAAATGCAGAAATTTCTACTTGAAGCACTTATTTTATATTCACATGTTCTTTATTTGTGCAGGAAGGTCTGTATCTTCAGGGTCCAGCAGGACATTTCAACACTGTGTCCAGCCTAAGAGCTCATGTTGCAGGACATATGTAGACTGGATTATCCAACTCCCTCCACAACCTGGGTCACACTGTTTCATACTGTTGCTGAGTCCCAGGGTGCATGCATGAATTTTTCTGCTCAGTGTGGATAGAAGCGTGAGAAGGTCAAGTTCCTGAGTCCTGCTAAGCTGCTAGTCAAGACAAACATTTCACATGTAGTTTTACACATGTGAACCCTATTTAATCTAAATCCCCATGTGAAACCCATATAATCACATGACACCATGTGATTATATGGGTTTCACGTGGGAATTAACCAGTGTTGGGAGTAATTACAAAGTAACGCGTTACAGTAACAATATTACTTTTTTGGGTAACGCAGTAAAGTAATGCATTACACTTAAAATATCAGTAATGAAATTACTTTACTGGACTACAGTAACGATTTTTTCTGCGTTACTCAAGACGTGTTTGCCTCTGTGTAAAGTTCTGATCTGTGTAAGCGGTGCGCGCATGCTGCTGCCTGTGTTTGTGCTTGCTCGGGCCTGTTGCCATGGAGATCGATTTGCGTGGCGTAGCTGGTTGTGCGCCAACCAGGGAAAAAGAAAATGGAGCTTGACACGGAGACCGGGGGGTTTTGGTCGGTGCAGATATTCGCATTATTTCGAGTTTATTGCTCGAAAGGACAAAAATATTAGCATGAAATGCTCTGTGTGTCGTTCAACCAGGGTTTTTAAAGCCATTTTGTTTACAGTATACAATAAACACTATGCAGACAGGCGGTGATGATTCGGTATGATGATTGTCCATGTCTACACGGTGAATTAAGAAATGATAAAGTAAAGTAATAAGTAGTGAAGTTACCTTTCAAATGCAGTAACTAGTAAAGTAATTTCATTACAATTTACAGAAATAATGAGTAACTGGTAACTAATTACTTTTTTTGAGTAACTACCCCAACACTGGAATCCACACTGGTTTCACATGTGATTATCTGGGTTTCACATCGAAAATTTACATGGTTCTCACATGCGAGTAGATTGGTTTCCCCTCGGGGATCAATAAAGTATAATTCATTCATTCATTCATGAGATTTTACATGAGTTTCACATGTGATTATTTGGGTTTCACATGTAATTATAACACAAATTTCATGTGATGTTATCATGATGAAAACGTTCCAACACCACATGATCCTCAAGTGCAGAATCTAAGTTTCTCATGTGTAAAACCACCTGGAGTCACATTGGAACGGGTGGATTTTCTTTAAAGGGGAAATTCACCTGGAAGCTCAAACATACTGACGAGTTAAAGAAGATTTCAAGGATCAGTTCTATAATGACTGTAGATGACTTGTATCTAGATGACTGTATTTTGAAAGGTACAGTTCTTTGTTGTGTTGCTTCTATAATGTTTATGCCATTATAAAAACCTAAACTTTACTAAATATGTCATCAGACCTGCAGAATATATTTAATCTGTGTAAATGATGCATTGTTGAACATCAGAGAGAGAGCGGTGTTGTCACTCGGTGAATCGTTAGAACGAGCTCAATGATTCTTAATGCTCATAAAATGCTGCTGAAGAACGGATTTTTCTCTGGTTTCCTAAAAGAAGATGTTTCATTTTGGCCTGTTTAGTTGGTGTAATTGTCATTCTCATTGTATCTGCAGCTCATGCAGGCAGACCAGAACTAAATAAGGGATTCCTGTACAGCCTCAGTTCTCCTCCTTTCGTGCCCTACTTTTCTTTGACAAGCTCATCACTGCGTTTCCCTAATTCCCTCTTCCCCACCCCTTCTAGTCTCCCTCTCTGTCATTTCTTTGCATCAGTTTTCTCTTTAAATGCTAGACGAACTGCATTTATGTGGCAGGTTTCTACATTTGTTGCCCAGTCAAAGCTTTGACATTCACCCGTTCATGCAAGCATCCCTGCAGCACTTCTTTATCTATAAACGCTCTTTCCTCTTTCCCCGTCACACATGAGCCAAGTGGGTGAAACGTGGGGTTTAGTGTCTTATCCAAGGATACATAATGAAGACTGGAGAAGCCGGGGATCAAACCACAAACAACCTGACTGGTGGATGATTCCTCTGTCATTTCTGTCTTTGCCTACTACCTGTATTCCAATTTCTCTCTTTCTCTGTTATGTTCAAGTCCGGATATCAGGATACTTTATTGATAATAATGTGCCCCGATATCAGTATCAATGCTTAAATAAATGTAGTATGAAATAAGCAAATTGTGTTGGACTAAACAAAAACTACAGACAAATACTGGAAAAGTTTTTTTCACTTAATAAATTAACTCATCATTTAAAAACTGCTTTTTGTGCTTTTTATTCAGGTTATCTTTGTCTTAGATAAGAATTTGTTTAATGTTCTGGAGCATTTAAGTGTGACATATGTGGGGAAAAGCATCTGTAATGGGACCAACTGTATTTGCATGAGAACTGTGCATTCACAAGAATTACAATCATTTTTTTAACTTTTTTTTAGAGGATTCTTTCTTTGTTGTAACAATGCTTCTTGGCAATACATCTTATAGTGATGGAAACCCTGTTTATTGCTCTTGTTAATGGTGGAAGGAGCATGCATTTGTGGGATGAGAAGCGTAGTTGAGTTTGTGGGTTACATCCATGAAAAATCTACCAAATCTTCTCTAATGCCAAAAACAGGCTTTCCAACAGTGTAAGATTAAAGAGGCATTGTTAAAACAAAGAAATAATCCTCCAAGCCCTAATTTCCTTACTTGTTGTGCTAAGTTTAGCTAGCTGCTGTCGTTTTTGATCATGTAAAGACCCACTGTTCATCTCTAACTTGTCTGAGTCACAATCATGACAGACCAGAGCTACAATTATGACCGTGGTCATGACTTTTGTACAGACATGATATTAAATAGTGATTCATTCAGTTTCCATTAAATAATATGTCTTGTCTTTCTAATTTTTGATTATTTCTTCTCTGTTTATTGCATCATACTCTCCTTTGTGCATCTCATGCAGCACAAATACTAAGAAGCCTTTTTTTTAATGTTGTCACGTTGTATAAAAATCTGGGTTGATAAGAGTTGTCACAACACAGCCAGGAGCCGAGCGCCCACACAGTTAATTAACCTCAATACTGTCGTATTAAACAGTTTCCATCAAATCAAAGGTTAGTACATCATAGGAAGGAAGAAAATACATCCAAACCAACACGGTTCGTATGTTTTTATACCAGCAGAGCAACACATTTTGAAAGTTGTGAAATCACACAGTGCTGTAACGACCTGGGTAAACCGAGCAGAATAAAACCAGCAAAACCCTCCTCCACCCACGCTGCTGTGTTAAACTTCTCTAATATGAATTCATTACCTCACCGGTCTTCTCAGCTCACATTATTCCAAGTTGCACCATTACTGTGACCGAAACTCTTCTCGCTTTGTGATGTTTTCCAGCTCAGAGGAAGCCCGGCAGGTTAAAAAGAAACTGGTTTCCACCCACTCACATTTTCCTCCACATAAGGGATAATTGGTATTTACTTGTGGAATAAATAGTTGCTCATCCACTTCAGGTGTCTGGTTTCTTCAGAAGGAACCTTCAACTAAATTCTGCCATCTGTCCTCTTTTTGTTTGTTTTGTTTACTTACCTCAGGGTAAAGTTTCCTTCCTCCCTCCTTTGTTTCCCGCTCGTCATGTGGCCTCCCCTCCCATCCCTCCCTTTATCTTCGTCTATCATCTCATCTTGTACCGATATTTTTATACTGGCACAGCAGCAGATTTTTAAAAGTCTTTTTGAACGTGGCGTTGCAGAGTGCGTAACAAGCCGGGTTGATGGTGGAGTTGACGTAGCACAGCCAGTAGCCAATCGCCCACACGGTGTCGGGGACACAGGACTGACAGAAGGTTGATATCAGCACCATCACGTTGTACGGTGTCCATGTGATGATGAACGCCAGCAGGATGGCAAAGATGGTCTTGGTTACCTAAATAGAAGAGGGGAAACATTTTTTTAGTAGTAATTGATCCAATTTGGAAATAAATTCATTAAAATGTAACCAGGACAGATTTTCCACAAAAATCTTTTGACTCTTGTTTGTAAAAATGTGGAATATTTACACAGAACAATTACAAGAGAGGACATATGTGAGGCTATCTACGGCACCAATTCCAAAAGAGTTGGAACACTGTGGTAGATATATATAAATAAGAACATAGTAATCATTTGCAAATCTCATAAAGACATATTTTAGTACAACTGAGACGTTTAACCATTTCATGGAAAACACGTCTGTAAAAAGTTGGAACAGGGGGAACAAAAGGATGGAAAAGTAATTGGGAAGAAATAAAAAATAACTTGAGGAGCATTTGACAGCTAGTTGGGTTGCTAGGCAACAGATCAGCAACATGGCTGGGTATAAAAGGAGCATTTCAGAGAGGGAGAGTCTCTCAGGTGAGCAGAGGTTCACCAATCAGAGGCAAGATCTGAGAGTTGCAAATGACTGTATTTTGTTTATAATTGTATTTTACACAGTAAGTAAGTAATTTTTTCATATAGCAGCTTTCAAGCACAACTGGAACTCAAAGTGTTTCACACAGAATAAAAACAGTTTAAAAAAAAAAAACTAAAGTGAATAAACAGTGTTCAAACTTGTATGGAATGGGGTTGTAAATGAAATTGAACTCCAGTTCCCTCCTAAAATCAAAAAACATACATGCTTATTAAAGTTTTAATTTTTTTTTCTTTTTTTTCTTTTTTATAATTATGTTCTTTTAGATAAAAATGAGGATCCTTTATGGTGGCTTGTGGCTCTTAGAAAACTGACAATAAGGCCCAAAACTCCTGAAATCCCCAACCTTATAGGTTGGGGATTCATACTTTCAGCCCACAGGGCATTCTCTAAACCAGTGCTTCCCAAGCAATCCTAAAGATCTCAAGGGGTGCAGCACACTCCTGCAACACAGGTATACAGATTGTACAAATAAGCTTTTTTATGGAATAAAAAGAAATGCCCAATTGTTGTGTTTCAGCTCAGTTTCATCCTCTATGAGACCAACAAGGTGATGCTGAGTCACGAATTCATTCACAAACAAGTTCAACGTTGATAAAATGTCCGACAGAGAGCCACAGCGTGTTTCCACCTGCTGTAAAATCCTGTCACAATCATCACATATTTAACATACAGTACAGAAAGTATTCAGACCCCCTTACATTTTTACCCTCTGCTAATATGCAGCCATTTGCTAGAATCATTTAAGCTGATTTTTTTCCTCATTAACGTACACACAGCGCCCTGTTTTAACAGAAAAACACTAACATTTTTTGCATATTTATTAAAGAAGAAAAGCTGAAATATCCCATGGCCATAAGGATTCAGACTCTTTGTTCAGAACTGAGTGGAAGCACCAGTTTGAGCTAATAAAGCCAATAAAGGTGTAGAACCATCTCAAGGATGATCAGAAGAAATGGACCTGAGTTAAATATATGAGCGTCACATTAAAGGGTCTGAATACTTACTAACATAGAGGGAAACATTTAAGAGGGTTTGAATACTTTGCGTACCCATTGCAGACAGTCATTTGATCAATGTGAGAAATATGTGAAGATTAAAGAGACTCCAAAGCTATCAGCAGCCATTACTCCAGTATCTAGTCATTACTACACTATTACATGCCACAAGGGTAAATATACAGGGACATACCAACTGTATTCACACACAAATCCACAGAATTCTCCTTTACGTAAAAACTTTATAGAATAAAAAGACTCTTAAAACACCCTTATATATCTAGTGGCCTCTGTCTCTTATATTCTCCCCCTCCATCTAAACAATTTACATGCATAGTTAACATGTATATTTTCTCCAGAATCCATCCTTTAACTGGCATATAAAACAAGTTATTTTATATTGTTTAAACGAAGAACATCCTGTCTCGGAGTGATAGAGAAACTGGACGACTGTAATTCTTTATTATTGTTCTGCTCCTAAAATGATCTGAAAAGCCTCCAACTGATCTGAAATGCTGCAGGGACTTGTTCTGATGAGCGTTAGCAGCAGAAATGATATTTCTCCAATTTTATCTTCTCTTCATCGGCTCCTTGTTAAATCCAGAATATAGTTTTAAATTCTTCTCCTCACATATAAAGCCCCTCCCTGGGCCGCCACCTTAACGTGGTGGAGGGGTTTGCGTGTCCCGTTAAGGGACCAGACTAAGCGCGGCC
>JBBBVU010000026.1:3023579-3036494 GCA_037177055.1 Atherinosoma microstoma
GACTCACCTCGACGCACGGCTTGGGCTCTGGAACCCGTGTCCTCGAGAGGGGCTGGACCTTCTTCCACTCTGGAGTTAGCTCTCAGTGATCAAGCTCCATTCATCTTAAAGATCTAAGAGTTCCATATTTTCCCATCAGAGCTTCGCTCTCAGACTGCAGGTTTACTGGTGGATCCTAGAGGATCTAAAAGTACTCTGGGAAGCAGAACCTTCAGTTATCAGACTTCTCTCTGTGGAACCAGCTCCCAGTCTGGCTTCAGGAAGCAGACACTCTCTCTAGCTTCAGATCAGACTTCATTCTTTCCTTTCTGATAAATCTAAAGTCAGTCTGGCTTGGTGACCCTTATCCATCCCTTTAGTTCTGTTGCTATAGGCCAAGGATGCTGGGGGACATCCCATGATGCACTGGGCTCCTCTCTGCTCTCTTTACTCTCCATTGATTTATCCCTGGCTTAGAGTTGTGGTGCTTGTTGGCCCCTCTTTCCTGTCCTCTCCACCCCCAACTGGTCAAGGCAGATGGCCGTGCTTCCTGGTTCTGGTTCTACTGGAGGTTTCCCTCCCTTTCATGAGGTTAAAAAAGGGAGTTTCTCTTCTTTACTGTCACCTTGTGCAACTCAGGATGGGGGATTGAATTGAAGAGACGATTCGATACAATCCATAAGCTTCCTTAGTGAGGTCTTTTTAAAAAAAAAAGAATTTGCTTAAACACAGTTATCTGCAACGGACTGGTGACCTGGACTACAAGCCAGGAACCTTCTTGCTGTGAGGTGACGGTGCGAACCACCACACTACTGTAGAGCCCCTGCTGCATGGAGATTCTCATCATGGATGTGCAGCAACTGTGTGAGGCTATCATGTCAATATGGAGCCAAAATCTCTGAGGAAAGTTTCCATCACCTTGTTGGATCTATGAGACCAAGAATTAGAGCAGTTCTGAAGGTAAAAGAGGTCCAACTCTGTTCTAGGAAGATGGACCAAATGAAGTGGCCAGTGAGTTGGACTGTTGCTGGTCCCAGCCAGCCTGATAATAAATTACTTTTTGGCTTAAAAGCACAAATTCAACTTGTAAAAAAAAGCAGCGACCGCCCTTCACATCATTACGGTTTCTTGCAAAGTTTGAGTTCATGCTTCATCCCCCCCCCCTCCCCCTTGATATTCTAATGACCTTTCAGACTGAAGACGACACACACTGCCCTCACTGCTGGTTCAGCACATTGGTCAACAGAGCCAATAGAGCAAATTAAGCAGTTTTTAAATCTTTTTTGTTGGCAGGCGAGCAGCTCCCTGTGTGTCTGGCTGCAGCAGATGTGTTGCCAGCACCCATTTCTACCCCAGAAAGCAAACACATTTGGGCCTAATCTGACCTACTTTAGGCACTTATGGTTCACATATCTTCCTTCCTGTGTCGCATGGACCAGATAGGGCTGAGTTTAGGTAGTCATACTCACCCTGAGTCAACACATTCATTCAAGGCCAAATGAAGACAAAGGAAACTGCAGGTGTGGGTAATGTTAGGGCCAGACAGTTATACAACATCATGTTGTGACTTCACACACAAAGCATTAGCTTTTCCTTCATCATGGCTTCTATGGCTGGATGGATTTGTCATTCAGGGACTTCTGTCAATCACAAATAAAATAAAAAAAGGGGTAGAGATGGAGACATCTTGATCTAATTTGGTCTTTTTGGGTTTCCATCAGGCAGAAATGCAGCCGGCTAGTCATATATTTGTAATAAACTTCCTGAATCTGTCTGTCTCTGTTCTGTGTGTAATTTTAAGTGTCTTATGACATATGATCACAGTTTTGCATTTTGAGACACGAGGTAAGTGCCATGGGACTCCAAACCTTCTCTTTTATTGGCCTGAATCCACAATCATCTTCCACTCTCTGTAAAAGCCTGTGATCCCCTTAGAATTTGGAACAATTTCCATCCATCATTTTATGTAATTGGCAAAGTTACCTGTCTAGTCGTTTCTATTTCAGCTTGTCTCTGCCAAACAAATCATTTTGAGGGCTGCTTTCTGCCCTCTGGATGTGCATGCACCCCTCCTATAAAACAGCAGCTGTGGAGAAACAGTTTTAACTTTTTTTGTAACGAGATAAAATGTCTCCGTTTCAACTTCTGATAAGTTGTTTATGTTCTTTTGGGAGTAAGATATGCGTCTATGCCAAGGAGCGGAGGTACTGTTTTCGCCGGCATACGTCTGTCTGTTAGCGACATAACTCAAAAGGTAATGGACGGATTTCAATTAAATTTTCAGGAAGTCTCTGAAATAGTAAAAAGGACCAACTGATTAGATTTGGGGCTGATCCGGATCACCGTCTGGATCCAGGAAGTGCCAACATTGCAATACCCCCTAGAACCACCGGAGGGGGTCATTCTGGCATCGATGCAGCTCTGGTAGTAGAGGACACATGCATTCAGTGCAGCGATATCCAAAACGTTATCAAACATCATTCAACTTCTACTTACAGTTAGATGTTACAATCCAACATTGTTTAACACGGATCATGTTGATATTCTGGATCTGGGGATCCAGAAGGTTACAAATATAGGGGTTCTGGGTGGGCTGTTGGGCCTTTTGGGGTTTTCCTCAGGTGAGTCACCCTATAGCTCGGCGGAGGTCTACGCTCTAGTTACAGTCTCTTTATATTTACATTTCACTGTGTCCCAACACTTTTGGAATTGGGGTTGTATTAATAGGTACTTCTCAAAGAGCTTCTATGGACTTAGGCCATCAGTGTACCCTGAGGATGCACTCCTAGGTACACCCATGGTTATATCATCATCATAGATTATAGTATAACATTTTATCATTTGTCATAGCTTCCCTGTAGTTGCCATGTAGCATGATGTGCACCTCTCCATAGCTGTTTGATGACAACAACAACTGTGATTGGTGCACTTGGTCTGTGTTTACATGGTGAACCACTATGCTCAAATATAATGCCTCTGAGTAGTGTGGATGTAAACCATAACCACCTACAGTAAAACCAGGATGGCTCAGTATTCTGCCTGCAGCTCTTTTCTTCCCGCATTAAAAGCTTTTCCAGGCCAAGCAAAAAACCATTTCAATGCTCGTACACAATGTCTCTCTCTAAACATCTTTAGGTATTAAAGTAGTTTCGGTAAAAGAGAATGTGGTTGAATATTTATAAAGTCTCAGACACTCCTCTCACCAGCCACTGCTTTGGGGGTTTAAACAGCAAAACTACACGACTCACATTGTAAAGCATAAATACTCACAGGGGCGTAGATCATTTATGTAGACTTTCCTCTAGGCTGTGTGTTAAGCACATATTTGATGTAGAAGCTTAGATTTAGCTTGAAACGTGCTACTCTTTCTTCATTTCAGCACAGAAGTCGTCCAGCATCCAACCTGCATAATGTGCAGAGAACCTCTCAACAACCACAACTCAAGCCGAGTGAAACATGCTAACATGTGTTTTACAACTGTGGTCAGAACCGCAGACAAATTGCAAGAATCTGATGAGAAGGGTCATAGAGAGGTTGTTTAAAGATAAATTACATTTTTGACTCTTTGTGTAAGTGTTTGGGTACACTTTGGAAAATAGTGTCTTAGTTACAAGACACCATTTAGTAATGTGAAGTATGTTATTATTGTGACAGTGAGGGTCTTGTCACTGTACCCTGGCTACTTGGCCACAGGGATATCCCTTTGGCTGATTGGTCAGTGCGCATGACTCTCACCTGGGAGGTTGTGGGTTCAATCCCTGCCCGGGCCCTCCTACATCCTGCCACACTATGTTGGGAATGTAAACTGTGGAGAAAACAACAGGCCTGCTTTCCTAAATTAGGGACAACTCCTCTGTTTACAAGCCCCCCTCTGATAGGTTGACAATAGAGGATAGGAGAAACAGGTGTCAAAGTTCAGTCCTCGAGGGCCGCTGTCCTGCAGGATTTCAATGTTTCCTTCTTCAACACACCTGATTCAAATCAAAAGAAGACAACAGCCTATGAAGGTCTGCACGATTACTCATTGATTTGAGTCAGGTGTGTTGGAGCAGAGACACATAGAAAACCTGCAGGATTCTGGCCCTCGAGGACCGGAGTTTGACCCCCCTGATACAAGGTAACTTCTCTGTTGACACACCAAGCCTAACAGGAAATAGTTTGTTAAACCCTGTTTTGGGGGCTTTACATCACTTTACAAAGTAGGTCGGGGCGTTTGAAATTGTAAGTTTATCCTGTCTTTTCCAAGTAGCTGCAACACCAACTTCCCAGCCAAAAATCCAACTTTTGATCAATTATTCCTCATTTTCCTGGCAACACTCCAATGTTACAAGCCTCTTTTACATATCAGTTGCACCTTATAAGCGAAAAAGACATCTTCAGTGTAATCCACATAGGCCTAAAGATCAAGATCATTGTTGCTGACAACAGCACCACTGGTGAACGACAAGTCCTACAATGCCAACTCAAAGCATTAAAGTACACTCGAGCCAGGTGTGTTTTACCAGTGTTACTACCTCCCATGCCAGCTAGGATGCGGCTAAGAGCGGCAGATCAACTTAACCTGCTCCCATTTTGCCACTGTACTTAGTCCTAGCTAGCCCTTCTAGTGGGATTGTCTCTCTGACCCTGCTTCTGGAGTGGGCAGGCCCCTATCGTCCATTTCATAAGAGACAAAGTCTCAGCTCACTATCAATAGCCATCAATCTCTCAGCACCAAGTCTGCTGCTGAGAATTTTTTCTCAATACAATTTAGCCTCGATGCTAACTCTGCAAGAACAAGAAAGAAGCTGCCTGTTTCCTTCTTAAGAGCACAAGGACTGAAAAGCAAAAGTTGGACATTCACTGGAGCATTTTTAGCTCTTTTATTGACCTCAACACCGTTGAAAAGGCAAGAAGGACATTTAAAGACTGTAGTAACAAACATATACTGGGCAATAGCGTTAGCATTAGCAGTAAGCTGGACAAAGCTAAGCATAATGATGCATTCAGATCAAAGGGAAGGACAGCTTTAACTGTTTAAGGACTAAAGTCAATGGAAAAACAGGGGTCCTGTGATGCATGTGTACATGAATATGTAACCACATGAGCTGAAAATCGTTCAACTTAATAATTCAAGACACTGGGAACAAGAATCAGTAGATTTTTTGAATTATGATTTTTTTATGAATGGACAGCAATAAAATAAGTAGTCAGTACAAACTTAATGTAGCTGTCTGTGGGTTTTTGACTCTATGACCGTTGTCATCTACCAAGACAGAACTTTCTTTTTTTTTTTAAAGCACAAGCTAGGAGTAAAGTCAGACATGCCGTCAGACCGTCATGGTCTGTGGGTTCTGTTCTTGGTTTATTGTCCTTTGTTGTTTTTTGGTTCTGTCTTGTTTCCTGTTTTATTTTGTTCCCTTGTGTTCAGTTAACTTTACTCCCTGCTCCCTGATTATCACACCTGGTTTCTTTTGCTGATTGCCTCCCCTGCTGCTCATTTTGTCATTAGTTCCATGTATTTATACAGTTTCTCGGAGTCAGATCATCTGTTGTGTGTCTCCAGTGTTGCCATAGAAAGTCTTTTTGTTCCATGTTTTTATTAAACGTCGTTCTTGCCTCCTACTTTGTTTCCCTGCATTTGGCTCTTCACATCCCGTCTGCCAAACAAACCAGTCAAGCTATAAAATGTGTACTTGTTACTAGATTTCAGCGATGTATTTTACCACAACCCAACTTTTACAAACCTCAGAACAACTTTTGCTCTTCCTACATGATTTTCTATACATACAAAATACCTCAACTGGCAGAAAACACTCACTTGACAAGTTTGCTGTTGTTGCAGAGGTACATTTTTATCATGTTTTCCAAATTTACTGGCTCATCTGTTGTGTAAAAACGATATATTTTCACCTTTAATGTCACCCAAAGATACAAAAAACAACTTGATTTATACAGTAGTTTCAAACTAGCACATAAGACCTGGCTACTATCACACCATAACTCCCTTGATTTCCATATATGGTTAAATTCTCCTCAGGAGCATGCTTGTTGTGCACCAACCACCAGTTTATTCCTGCTTCTCAGGGCATGGCACCTTGTTTTTGTTTCGGAGACCTCGGATCAGTTGATGATTGTCAGTTTGTTTTTTCTGGCCAGCAACGGACACAAAAATGTTTGAGTTTGTTTGCTTCACTTCATGGGTGACTGTTGTATGAGTGAGGCCCAGTTCAACACTGACTTTGAGGGCTTGAGCCTGAACCTCAAATGGCAGTGAAGCAGTTTCGGATCTCTGCAATCTTTTCCTATCAGTTGTGTGAATGAATTTAAAGGGATACCGTGTAACTTTGGACCCAAATATCAGCCGAATGTGAGTAATGATGGATGATTTCTGGGGTCAATATACAGTGTTTGAGGCATGTTGGCACTCCGAGGGGGCTGCCCTCTTCAGAAACCAGACATTGTAACTTTGCAGGAGCGGATCCGTCTCTCATGGTATCATGTGACCTGCAGCGCTTTGTTTTACGCTCCTCTTTAGACACCGTGGACTCTGCTTTGTGATACTTTTTCCTCCTCTTTCATCTAAAGTTAGTCATGGCTGAACGAAGTAAGAAGGTGAAAACGGTGTCTGAGGAGGCCAGAAAGAGAAATACTGTTAAAATGGGGGAAGTTACAGGTTTAGCACCCCTAGTGGCCAAAAGTTACACGGTATCCCTTTAAGTACAAACATCATCGGTACACCAAGTGAAAAGGCAGTAATGGCAGTACTTTGTGTTCATATTTGCTCACTGGGCAACTAAAATTATCCACTTGTTGCTTCTACAAACATGAAACATAGAGTTACTCACACAAGCAACCAAAGATTGCATTTACCAGACTCCAGTGTCATGGCCCGGAGTCTTAGTGCTTTTCTGGATGTGTCTTTCAAGTGTTGGCTTGTGATTGGAGACTGATAGCGTACACTTTAACATGCTTTCAACAGTGCCAGCGCTGGACTCCGCCTTCTTCTGGATTCCCAACCAGACTAATGCCGAACCGAACTGTGACGAGCAATGTTGTGTTGAAGCTGCTACCGCAGGGAAAACAGTTGAGTTGTTGAACACATGTTTCATGAAAGAGAGCAGTTTGGGTAACAGGTTTACTTCCCCAAATCTTCTTGTTTTCAGGACAATGCTCCACTCAGGAGAAAGCCCTCCTTAAAATTTGGATTAAAGAAAGATGCTGAGCTTAAAAACACCTCTTTTCTGTGGGGTGAATATTTGTGTGAATTGCTCTTTCACCTCATGTTGTATGTGGGACAGAAAACATCCAGTCGCTGCTCTGATCTGTAACGTACAGATGTGTACGGTTACAGAAGTTCTTCTAAAGTTACAGATCCAGAAACAGAACATACACCTGTCTTCCAGTAAACAGGGATTTCACACATCCTGAGTCGGCTACTGTTTGGGGAGATCGCTCTCCAGTGTTTACCATTAGCAGCGCTTCACATGTGACTTAACTTGCATGTGCACAACCAAGTGTGACGTGTTATGATGGCCAATTACATTATATTTACTGTGATAGTAAGGTGAATAGCTGCACACCCTTTTGTTTTCTGTCATGGGACATTGGGCTGAGCCCTTTTTTCTGCCCTAATTACTGTATGTGCACATCTTTTGCAATTATGCAAACATTTTCTGCTGCTGATGCTTGCATTAATTGTGCACACGCCCTGTCTAAGAGAAAGTCTCTGAGTAGGTTAGGTGGCATTAACAATGATGCACTATTGTCAGCGGGATTCAGAAAAACATACCAGGCCAGTTGCCCCATTAGAGAAATGCAAGGAGGTTTTTGCTTGGAGCTCCAAGCCTCGGGCTGCAAGCACCAGATGGCCAGAAGATAGCTGTAGCTGCAGTGGCCGATGGCATAACACAGTTACCTCAATTCTGTATCAATCTGATGAAGACACACCAATGTCAAAACACTGGTCTGTTTGCTTAATTAAAATAGTGAGTAAGCTCCACCACGTCATTATTCCTTACATATCTTACCTTTAGGAGACAATGAAACAGGAAATTAGCTGTGAAATTATAAATTACCAAGTAATTTCATCTGGCTTTTGATTCGAACAGCCAACGCTGAAGCATAATTTCACTCCGATATAGTCTCAAAACCAAACTTCCCATCTTCTCTTTGCATCAAGCATCATCATATGATGTAGAATAATCCAGCAACACAATGTTTCTCTATCTCTCACAGCAAACACACACGTATATTTGTATTTCATACTTGTTCAGCACATTAACATACCTTCTTTTCTCTGGCAGCCATTTGTCTTTTCCTCTTCACTTGGCTTCTGGCGATGCTTGCGAACTTTCTTGCCACGGTCCTTGGACGGCTGATTGGAATTGAATGCGTCTCAGCTCCCTCTACAGGCGGGACAATCTCTATTGCGGTCACACATTCATCTCCGGCCTGCTTCGTTACAATCTTTATCTTGGACCACCTGGAACCGGGGTTGATCTTGGGCACAGCAGAGTTGTCTGTTGTCATGACAACCGGATTGGAATTCATTAATGCCTGCAAAAAAAACAAAAAACAAATTGATAGTAACCTTTATTATCAGTTTATGTGTGTGAGGTGACAGGACTTGGGGCAACTTAGGGACCTTTTTTTGATTGCATCTATCACCACAATAAAGGAACAGTACAAAAAGTACATTTAAGCATATATTATTAGGGATGCACCGATCCACTTTTTTAGGGTTCTGATCCAGTACCGATATCTGAAATTTGGGTATCTGCCGATATACCGATATTTACCAATACCAAATCTTTTTATGTGAATAGTAAGGTTTTTTAAGAGAAGACAAGTAAAAGCCTTTTAACCAGAACCCCGCCTGGTTTCATCCCTCGCTCCAACTCCAGACTTTACAGGACAGGCCAGTAGGAGGAGTTACCTGAACTTAATGTTGGAGGAAGACCTGTATTTTAAGTTTCATGTGGGGAATTACTCACCAAAATCAAAATTAAATTTTTTTTTTAAATTTTTGTCTATTGTAGTGGCAATTCTTAGATTCAGACATTCAAAGAATAAATTGCAAAAAACAACTATGAACAACAAAAATTGGTATATTCAACAACTTTGTCAAATAAAATCACGAAGCCTTGTGGTCTCTACAGCAAGGCGTCTACTACAAACATTTTCATTAGTTTAGTGTGCAAAGAACTGAGGAAATATGATAATTTCTACCTTTTTCTGCTGCAGGAGGTTACACTGACTGCATGGGATTTTGCACTTTTCTATTTTTAGATTCCCATCGTTCTTGATCAGATGATGTGGAAAAAGGATTTTATAAAGATGGATCCATGCTGGATTTTACAACATACGGGTCCTTGTAGGAATAAATTTCCACATCAATAAGTTCGCTGAAAGGTTTGTGCAGTTACCTGCAGAGGAAGGTGGAGCAGAGTTTATGAACCAGAAATATTTCTGCCTTCTGTCTGCACCGCAGTCACATCAACCACATGCACGCTACCATTGTGCGCAACAAGCATGTGCATGTGGAAAGAAGGCAAGGATATTTATACTGTCGTCAGAAAAATGTACACTGTTTACCATGAGCCTAAAAGCTATTTAGCAGTCCCAGCGCAGACAGCGTCTCCTTTCCTGCTGCTGCTTTGTGTTGCAGCTGCTTCTAAACTTCATAGAATAAAATCGTTTGCTTTGGAACAAAATGGATTTTTTACTCCACTGAAACTCTTTATTTGACTTTACAGATCAGTGGAAGGTAATTATGAGCTGATCACTCAAATCAATCAGCTGCTGTCTGAATCATTCCTCTATCTGAGACCTGAACAGCTGATATCAGTAGATTATAAATTATAAATATAATTTCCGTGAGGCAGCACTCTGCATGCTGTGTTCATGTCCAGAGCCCATGTCTGACAGCAGAGTAGCCGACCACCACAGAGCTTCTGGAGGCGACAATATAAATTCAGACGTTGTCCACGTGTAACTATTTAATTTTCGGCATTTTGAAGACAGGGTGCCCGTGGCAACCAGCGGAATGACGCTTGGAGTTGATTCTACGCCTGGTATCAGGTGTAGTATCGGGACATTTTTATGAATATCGAGTACGAGTACATGCAAATGGTATTGGGCCGATACTGATATCGGTGCATCTCTATATATTATTATAGCTTTCCTCAATTTCTAAATTAGATTTTCTAAAACACTGCAAGAAGCAGCAGTCTGAGCACAAGAAAGGTCCAATAAAGAAATACCTCCCAAGGAAATACAACATGCATGAGACACTGGAAACTGTCTAACATAGACTTGGACTTCTTGCTGCCCAAATGAGAAGATACACAAGAGAAGCAGAAGCCACGAGGGTCAATAGGCAAGCTAATTAGATGAGAACAGACCCTCCTAGGGTTGGTCTGAACAATACTGGCAGTCCATCCATATGGGAGAAAGATGCATTGCATAACACTAATGCTCCATGACTAAAGTTTAAGAGCTGGCCTCACTTATCTCCCAGAACAAGAAACAGTGGCAGACATCCGAGATGGAATCTCAGTGATGGAGACTGCACCAGCCTCTGACATGATACATGATACACACTTTATTGGCTGAAGAAACTAACTTCAATAAATGCTCCACAGCCCAAATGAACCAGCTTCTCATGGTTAACCCTAACTCTAACCCTAACCCGATAACCACAACACGGAATCTGTGCGCCACCTGGATCGACTACAACACGTGTCAAACTCCAGTCCTGGAGGGCCAATACCCTGCAGGTTTTTGTGTTTTCCCTGCTCCAACACACCTGACTGAAATTAATGGTTCATTGTGAAGAGGTTGACAAGGAGCTGTTGAATCCGTTTGATTGGGATCAGGAGTGTTGGAGCAGGGACACAACGAAAACCTGCAGGATAATGTCCCTCCAGGACCACAGTTCGACACCCCTGGACTACAAGAACGCCTACGACTTAGTCCTCTACTCATAAATAATGAAGTGTTTGGAGCTCTACAACATCAACAGGACACTTGGAGCCTTCTTCAAGAACTAAATGGGATTGTAGAGGACGGCTCTAGAGGCCATTTCAAAGCCAACTACACACATTAACATTAAGTGCAGCCACTAACAAGGAGATGCTTTGTCCCTGCTGCTGTTCTGCATAGGCCTCAATTCTCTCCACATCGTCACAATGAGTTGCTACGGATACTGTTTTGAAGTGGAGCAGTCATTGGCCACCTCCTCTAAATGGACATTATGAAGCTGTACGGATCGACAAACTGGTTCACTTCACCGGGATATACAGCAAAGATATGGGAATGTCACTGGATTAATGCGGTCAAGTGATATCGAAGAGGAAAAATGATCACAACTGAATGTGCTAAACTACCAAAGGTCAGTCCAGGAGATGCTCAGGATGGTTACAAAGTTCCAGTGGGGTATCACAGGCTAATTACAGCCATGAAGACGCTCACCGGAAGTGAGCCACAACCGAGTAGATCCTGGACGGTCAACTAACACACGTGACCTGCCAGTAATCAGATGCCCGGCTGGTATAATAACCTGCCCAAAGGAGGAGATGGAAGCCATAGATATCAAGAAAAGAAAGCTCCTCACAATTCATGGAAAGTTTCATCCCAAACTCAGCATCCTACGACTGCACATGAAACAGAGGGAAGGTCAGAGGCTGGTGAGCATCAGAATTATTACAGAGGATGAACCAGGAAAGATCCAGGAACACATCAGAAGGATGGCCCCCAGTCATAAACGGTGAAACTGAGGAATAATCAAGGAAGGGTATTCTCCTTCATGGGATGTACCTGACAGATCAAAGAAGTGACTGGTACAAAGACGTCCCACCCATGGCCTGAACAACAACACAGAGGCACTATTCATGGCATCATGGCATCATGTTGATCACAAGAGCGTCTGGGGTCTACCACACCAGACAGGAGGCCGGACGAATAGACATGTGAGACAGCCCAGAACAGAACAACAAGGTTCAGGATGCAGGCACCACATGGATCACCGCAGCCAAATGGTGGGAACAGTGAACATGAACATCTGTAATGTTCCAAAGTTAAGGTGCTAGATTGAACTGGTGATGGCCAGTTTATCAGAAGAACAAGAACAAGCTACAGAAGAACGTAGCAGTGACAGATGAAGGGATCCTGAACTAATGCAACATAGAGAAGAAGGAACACAAAAAGCTCAGAAAATAGCAAAGGCTAAAAGAGGAAGCTGTGGGATGTAAAGGCAGCAGGAACATCAGTAATATTCAGAACATTTCAGGCCATGATACCCAAATCGGGAGAGTGGCTCCAACAGATGCCAGGAAAAATGTCAGAGATCTCTATTTAGAGTGCATTCATAGGAACAGCTAAGACACTGCAGAAGCCTCAGGCCTCTGGTAGAGGACCCAAGTGGAAAGCACCAAGCATCTTAGATCCAAGTGTGAAAAGCCTCTCTGATCCTTTCCACTGTGTGTGTGTTTTTTTCCCTCGTTATCGCTGCTGTTGACATGGTATCGCTCTGCAACAGAGGACCAAATCATAAGCACAGCTGCCGACCATCTGAAACATTCCCCGGGGGGGGGGGTTCTACAAAAGTTTAACTTCTGTGTTCAATAAACTGCAAATTCTCTGCGGTTCCAGCTGCAGTATTTTCAATCTCTATTCCATTCTGCATTTTTCATTCATTCACTCACCAGCCACTTTATTAGCTCCACCTTTTCAATTGTTACAATAAATATCAAATCAACCAATTACAGGGCAGCAACTCAATACATCTAGTCAGGTAGACCAGGTAAAGATGACTTTATAAAGTTCAGTCTGCGCATCAGAATGAGGAAGAAAGGAGATTTAAGTGACTTTGAATGTAGCATGGTTGTTGGTCTGAGTATTTACTGGGATTTTCACACACAACCATCTCTAGGGTTTACAGAGGATGGTCTGAAG
>JBBBVU010000026.1:3048365-3060979 GCA_037177055.1 Atherinosoma microstoma
TCTCTCTCTCTCTCTCTCTCTCTCTCTCTCTCTCTCTCTCTCTCTCTCTCTCTCTCTCTTACACACACACACACACATATGCTTGTTATACAGTTACTGTGTTTCGCTGTGGGTTTAATCACTAATATCTGTGGATACGCCTTTCATACTGGTGGTGGTCTTGTTGGTGTTTTTCTCTTTGTCTTCCTATAGGTGCTCCTGGTGGTTCTTCCAGAAGCCATGAGGGGATTTCTATCAAGTTCCTTTACATATTTAGCAGCTGGTTGTTTTGATTGATGTTGTTTTCCAGCTTTTGTATCATGTCTCCTCTGTTTATTCTTTTGTTCCTTCGTCAGGTCCAGCGTTAACATACGATTCAACAATAAGAGAGAAAGAGAAATACCAGGGAAAGCCTTTATATCCACAAAGTTACATATCCTTTATATCCATAAAGCTCCTCCTTGGAAAAGCAAATTTATTCGGCACAACGCGGCAATCAGACCATCTTTCTGCTGCCACCATGCTGAAAGAAATCATTTTAGTAGCTCCAATCAAACTGTGTTTATCATTCTATCTTTTCTACTGGTGTTTTTCTATAACACAAATTTTTGAGTGTTTTCCTTTTTCACATTGGTTTGGATGCTATGCTGCTTTGAATACTCTTTAGCATCAGATATGATGTATAAGCATGCCAACAGAAGAGCTGTTTATAAGCTGATTGAGCTTTAAAAAAACAAAAAAACAATCCCAAAGCTTCACAAATGCCTGACAAGTTGAAGAGAAGATGCCCCAGATGAAGGAAAAGAGCCAGACAGAGAGAAAGGCAAGACGTAACCATTTCTGCCCTTGATCTTCGAAGGGAAGATGCGATGACTGACAAATAAAACAAACTTGGTGGACTAACAAGGACGCAACAGGCAAATCTGTAATGCGGTGCAATGTGTTTCACAGGAACAAGGCTGCAGGACCGTATACCGAACATCTCTACCCGGCTTTTAGATTGAACAGGCAGACAAAGATAAAAATAAATGGGCGAGAGGAAACAACGAGGTATTTATGTGCTTGTTAACAACCGTGGAGTAATCCTAGACATTTCTGTGCCCAGGACATCACATTGTCTGAGTTTCCATCTTTATTATCTACTGAGAAATGTCATCCTTTTCATTTTGATAGTAAACATCTCACCTGGCACCACTGATGACGCTACATGTGACATCATCAACTCAGCTGTTGCCAGATTACGAACAATGCTGCCTCTCTGCTGACTGTCCAACATTTTGTCAACTGCTCTAACAAAGAAAATGGGTTTACTCTATGAAAATGTGAGATGCATAAAGCCATTTTAGTCAACCTCCATTTGGAAAACTAGACCATAATGTCATACTTCTCACCTCCACCTACACACCGATTATTCAGCCGCAAACTGTGACAAAAAGCATTGTGAGGAGGCGGTCACAGAAAGGTGAAGAAACTCTGAAGAGGTACTTTTAGGTCAAATTCTGTGGGCTACACAGAGACGAAACCAATGCTATTACTGAGTGTGTGACTGAAATCCCAAAACCTCTGTAAATAAAGATATCATCCCCACCAACACAGCAAGGTGCTTCCTTCAAAAGGCCTTCAAAGTGATGGGAGATCAGACTGATGAAAGCCTGGACAGTCAGTGAGCTGATCCAAAGGGTTCATCTCCAGACAATGGTAAACACAGACCTCCCACTCTCCGTGGACCCACAGTTTCCTTGTTGCAGCTCTATAATTTCACCCTGGACATCGGTCATGAACTGAACAGAAATAGAAACAACTGAAATGAAACAGGACTAAAGATTCAGATGGTGTCAGGGTCCTTAAGCCCCGATAGGTTAGGTGGGATTCTACTGAGCATCTCCAACTTTAGCTATAGTCAGGAATAAGAACCAGTGCTACACTCAGACTTTAGACTCCATTATCTAAAATAATATCATCCATTTGTCCTGCAGGTGCCCTTACATCCCACATCTTGAAAGTACTGTTATTGTTTCACCTAAAAATACAAGAAGACACCTTTCAGCACCCTTCACAGTTTGCATATCACTCTGGGGTTCAAGTCATCATCTACCTGCTTCGATGGGCCTACTTTAATTTGGGAAACACAGGCAACGCTGTGAGCGTCATGTTCTTTGATTTCTTCTGTGCTTTTAATACAATTCGGCCTACATTGTAGTGTTGGAAGCTCGAGAAAACATGTGGATGTCTCCACAGTGGCCTGAATTATTGACTACTTCACCAACAGGCTGCAGTTTTTGAGGCCTAATGGTTGCATGCCTGAGAGGATAGTCAGCAACACAAGAGCACCACAAGGGATTGTACCCTGTCATCTACAGAAATACAAAGATGACTACATTTGTGGATGTCAGTGGTGGACAAGAGGCTGAGAGGCGAGAACTGCTCTTTTACTTTGCAGCTCAGTGTAAAATCAGTCATCTCATCTTGAATGATAAGGTGATCAATGTAGATAATAGGAGTAGAAAAGATCTAAATACTATTTTCCTTGACCTAGACAATGGTTTAGACAGGAAATGCAACACTGGAGCCGTCTACAAGGGGGACAGGGCGTACTTTCAACATTTGAAGAAAGATGTAGCATACCTTCTATAAGTCTATCGTGGAAAGTATCTGCTGGGCAACAGCATCAGAACCAGAGACTTATACAGAAACTGAACAAACTGATCAATTTGCCCGGTTCTGTCCAGAGAAGAATGCTGCAAAAGCTGTTGAACATAATGGACAACGCTGCACAATCTCTGCACAATACAGTGATGGAACATGGAGTTTGTTCTGTCTGAGGTTTCTACAGCTTTAATAACAAACATTTACAATGACATGATAATCATTTACTCATACCAGAACAATCATTTGCCTTTAGAAAATAATAACACGTAATTCAATTAAGTTCAGTTTAGATGGTGAAAATTAGCTTTCATTATGAGTTGTCATTAAAACAAAGCAAAGACAAAATATCAAGCAGTGATTCTTAACCATGAAGCCATGGCCCAAGCTTGAACCTCGAGCGGCACCGAGAGTTTTACACCTGTAGGCCAGGGGTCCACAGAAGTTATTAATTGAAGCCACAAGCGATTTTACTGTTGTCCATGACATGCTAAGTTGTGATAGAGCTTCCCACCAGTTGGTGGCAGTAATGTGTCAGTTAGGTGTTTAACAAACTCCAATTAGACATTGAAGGTACAGTGTGTAAAAATGACTGACATCTATCTAAAAATGGGCTTAGAAATAACTTCAAATGTCAAGCACAGTTGTGAATGGACGGTGGCCATCAGTGGCCAAAATTCTTCCAGATATGAACATGTTTTCATGTGCGAGTGGATCCAGCGGCTCCAGGTCCAGCAGAGACTGCACTACATGGAATTCCCCTTGGTGCCTCTTAAGGCATTTCCCATCCCAAACAGGGCTCTATGATCTATTAAACACAGATGGTTCAACAGTTTTAAAGCTCAGAGGGTTTTCACTTCACACACAGAGTAGTTTGTCCATTCAGAGACACCGTAGTAAAAATGGTGGCACAAATATGGCTGCTGCCATGTATGTGGACCGACAGCAAGTAGATGTAAATGGTTCATTCTAAGATTATAAAAACATAACAGTTATATAGTAAAGTGATTACATACCAAAAGAAACACAGTTTTTGATTATATATACATTTTTTCTGTCTTTGATCTCTGATTTTGTTACACCCTGCACCTTTAAGCTAGCCGTTAGCCAGCAGTGAAAGTTATGGAGGTAATGAGGCAGAGCCGAAGGCAAAGGGGGTGGCATGTGAGCTAACGCTATCCAGCACTGAAGCTTTCTACACTAGAGCAGCATCTGGAAACTAAACATCCAACACTCGTAGGAAAGTTGGTGGAATCTTTCAAAGCAAAATGAAAGAAAAAAATTGGGAAAAATAAGAGAGAAATTGAAAACAAAATGTACAGATGCAGAAAAAAGGTGTGTCATGTCACTGACTGGCAATTCCATTTAAAGGTGCAGCGTGTAACCAAATTAAAGGTCAATGACATCAAGATCCACTCGCAGATGAAAACATGTTTATATCTGGAAGTATTTTGACCACTGACGGCCACCTTCCCTTCACAAATGTGTTATCTCTATGCTCATTCTAAACACTAGTAATTCTTACACACTGTACCTTTAAATTTATATATATATAAATTCTTTCTACAGATTATTTCGTTTCAACCTTTTACTACTTTTCATGTATCTATTTTATCTCTGCATGACTGACTTGAGTTTCTAAATGTCTATGTAGCAGCCTGATTTTATTCCATGAATCGTTAGCTTGTTAACCATCTTGTTGTATGTGCAGGTTCACGTTCACGTACACAACTCATCGTATCCTGTCATGCATTAAACAAGGTTTTATCTTGTTAAACTGTAAGTGGGTTTGATTTAGTTTTTGAATAAAGAGATCTATTAACCTTTATAAATAAAATGAATAATATGATAAATATAATAATAATATAATAAATAATAATATATATTACAAATAAATTCATTAAACCGATAGTATAAATATTTGAATGGGCCTCGGACCACTTTGCACTGGAAAAGTTGGGTCTTGAGGGCAAAAGGTTAAGAATCCCTGCTTTAAAGATGGAAAAAGGTTTATAAAATGTACCTGAATGTAACATTCTCCAGGCGGTACTGTTCGCTGGCCAACGATGAACTGCCAGAACAAGATGGCGGGAGCCCACAAGATGAACGACAGGATCCATGCTGCTGCAATCATTAATCCTGCCATCTTAGTTGTCCTTCTAGTTGGATACGAAAGGGGTTTGGTCACGCAGAAATAGCGATCGAAACTGATGATCAATAAATTCATTACAGAGGCGTTTGAAACTACGTAATCTAAAGCCAGCCACAAGTCACAGACCACTGGTCCGAGTGGCCAGTAGCCAACGATGATGTAGACTGTGTACAAATTCATGCTGAAAGCACCAATGATTAAGTCAGCACATGCTAACGAAAATAAGAAATAGTTATTGACAGTCTGCAGGTGGCGGTTTACTTTGATCGAAAGCATGACTAAAATATTTCCAGTAACGGTCACAAAGCTCAGAGATCCTGTCACCAGCGCGATAAAAAACATCTCCACAGCTTTATACGGACTTCCTGTCCGCACTTCATTGTCAACAAGAGAGCAGGAGGATGAATCATTATTGGACTCGTTGCAGGAGGTGTTGAACAGCAGGTCAGCTGACTGGTTGACCAATGAACCTGGAAGAAAAAAAAACAGAGAGAGAGAAAAAAATATTAGATTAGATATGAGGTTTAACACATTTTTTAACAGCAGCTGTGCGAGTATTAATGATGGTTAGTATCAATGTTATCGGAGAAAAGTTGTAAATCTGTAAGATGGCACAGGGATAATATTAAACTCTACACCAAGATTAAACTGGAAAAGAGATAAAATACAGCGGAGACAATGTTGTCTGGGCGTCTACCGGAACACAATGTGGTAGAAAAAGTTTACAACATTAAAAAGTGGTTTATAGACTGGTAATCTGTAAACTATGTAATAAGAAAGGATAAAAATTTGCATGGAAAAAAGCTAATCTTTGACTCAAGTCATGGAAAATAAGTGAATGGAAAGCCTCCAAGCCTCTTCATGTCAGTCTGCAATTACAATAGAGAAAATAACCCCATACCTGTCCATTGTACTTACACCTGAACTGAGCTCATGTTGTATGCCATGCATGATTAGTTATCCATATAACTATAAATTAACTAAATAATGTCCAGCGCAGTACCAGTTAATAACAAAATGAACTAAATCAGTTGGATTTTGTTTTCTGATCAACCCACCAGTGATGATAATTAGAAATGACCAGAGAACAGGAAAGAGGATGAGTAGACAAACCAGTCAGCAGTCATGAATATGGACGCCAATCAGCTATAACATTAAAATTTCATGCCTCGTGTTGTAAAAATCCTCCTTGTGCCACTAAACAGCTCTGTTTGGACATGGACACAAGAACTTGTGGGACTGTCCATCTCAGACTGGTTTTGAGCAATTTTTATCCGGTGGGTTGCTGGAAAGGAGACCAGTCCTAGTGGGAGACCAGACGGCGGGAACATATTACACTAGTTTTAAAAAGTTTAGTTCTAGGAAATCGGTCAGAGTGAGACCTCTGTCCAGGTGTCTGCGAAATTTTTGACGCCCCCTGCAGCTCAGGTTGTAGCAGAGAAGCAGAGATGGCCGATACTGATACTGGATGGACTTTTGCCTCAGACAGACGACTTTTCATGGATGTTTTGTTGTTCTGGAGGCTGAATCTCACAAGCACTTGCTTCAGCGGGAGGAAATCCTGCAGCATGCGCTGCTTCTGCACCAGTTGTTCAGCTGCACCGGTCACAGACACGCTCCAGGACGATAGCTCGTTAATAAGCTTAAAGTGGTCGGAGGTGTGAATTGCAATCTGTTAAAATGACAAACGGCCTTCAGATTTTTCCCTCCCCATTTTAAAAAAACTGTTCAATGACGGAGAATATTCGGTTAACGCGAGCCCTGGCACTTAGTATTTGATTATACATGAATCGGTGCTCGGTTGTACCGGAATTTGGTAAGTACCAATAAAAGTACCGAGTTTAGTACCCATCCCTAGTGAGTCCTGGACTGTGGAACAGCCAAGCAGAGGCCCTCAGGGCTGCAGAGACCATCAATGTTTCTAAAAACATCAATAAAAATGAGCTTCGCTTTTCACTGAATCCTTATTTAATTTGGTCGTAGTCTTTTTTTATTTGATCTAATTTATTTTATCATATTTTTAAAAAATTTACTTTTTATTTATTTTTTAAATTATTTACTTTTCTATTTATCTTAAATACCATCTATTTATGTGTCTCTCTGTTTTATTGGTATATTTTACCCGAGTATGGAGATTTAATCAACCACTTTATTTATATCTTCTACCTGCTGCTTTTATTTGGTCTTATTGTCAAACATGTCGTAACTCTGGTGTTTTCCTCATGGGGATCCTCGGTCTTTTCTTACTGTTGTTTTTTATTCATGTTTTGTGATTTGTTTATAGAATAATTTATATGGGACTTTATACTTTGCATGTAAGGCTCTCTTGCTCCTCTCTGTGTTGTTTCCAGGACAATGCTGCAAACAAGTTTAATACCTTCTCATGTTATCCTTTGGACTGTTTTGTTTTATACTTTGATACCATGAATAAATCAGTCAGTCTAAGTCTGCAGGGCTGTTGCCACGGTAATCGCCCTTATCTGAGTGGCCGGGGGTCCTGGGGTGGCAGCAATGTGGACTAATTCAGTCAAAGAGACAGAAACTAGAGAGCAGAAAAGGGACGATGGGTGGGGATGGTTGTGGTGGTGGGGATCCATTCATTGTTAGGTCACATACTTGTGAAGACGTGTTTTTAATGTGCCAAATTGGTATGTTAAATGCTTTGTATTACTTTTTATATTAAAAGCCCTGTATAAATAAAGTTGTATTTGATAAGGCCTGGTCCAGCACATCCATCATATGGTCAAATGTATTAAGATCTAGAGATTCTACAGGTTAACAGCTCGGGCTATTTGCCGTCTTTCTCAAGCTCTTCCTGTAAGACCAGTTCTCTCTTCCAGTTCGTTACATAAGCAATAACTCATCTATCCTTTAGCCTTAACGTGGAAATGTGCAGGGTAGTTCAGTACACCTCAACAAAAGCCCCTCAACATCTGACAGAGAAGCCATGGGATGTAAAACACGTCAATCAAAGCAGATAACTTGAACAACAGGACTGAAAAACGTTCAGCACATCCTTCCACAGAAACAAAATTCCTTCATTTTCTATTCCCACTTTCCATTAATCCTTTTCAGGATAATTGGAGGATGGAGCTTATCTCAGCTTTCAAAAGGGCAAGAATCAGTTCAGGATCAGCCATTAACCTGACATGCATGGTCTTTAGAAGAAACACACAGGTTACACTGGTAGCCCACACATGAGTGGTCCACTTTAACAAGATGATTAATGTTAATCACTTTACACTTGCTCTGGCCCTGGTATTTGCAATTAAATCCGTACCCTCAGTAATCAGCTTTCTTTAGCGAACATCCTGTCAATCGCTACAGACCTGCTACAGTACATGCTATGTATGGGGGGGTACAAATAAGGATCTTTTGATTTCAATTAAAACTATACTTTTTATTTTTGAAATCAACATTTTATCAGTTTAACAAACACCACAAAGAATCCACTTAATATGACATTAACTATTTACAACAAGTACACACAGAGAAAAATTTAAAGTATAGAAATGTATGTTACAACAGAGTTAAAGGATGCTCCGCTTTCAATCCAACTTAGATCATTTAAAAAGTGCCAGATCACACTTGGCAAATGTGACTACAAGCCTGATTCATTGGAAACTTTCTAGAGTAGCATATGCTCTATAAATGGTTTTGTAATGACTCCACTGATGGGCTAGATGCCTCGGATAAACTGAGGCTAATTCTGTCCCAGTCCAAATCTTGATCTTGTTTTAATCTGGACTTACACTATCATTGTCCTACATTTTTTCTACAGATAAAAACCCTCATCTGCAGCCTGAAACAGGGCATATGAGAGAGACATCGCCCTGTAAGCCTGTAAATAACGGATCCATATCTACTGCTTTTATTTTTGCATCATATAATAAATGGGCTTGATGGGAAGTAGATGGACAACATTTGCTCTAAGTGCTGAGTGTAGCTATTAAAAGACAATACATGATGAAGCTCAGGATTAAATTAAATGTGTGAAGTAATGGGAGCAAATCATGTGATAACAACAAGAGGAGTGCAGCAGCAGTGCCATCATTTTCAAATACTAATATTAACGCTGCAAGCACGTAAGAATATTGAGAAATCTGTTTTAATCCAATTGTAACTGGGGCCAGCATTAGGTGTTTCATTTCATAAGTGTAAAACCTTCGCTCACAAATCAGGGAAACTATTATTTTCTGATTGATATTGACAGAAATAACAACAGAAATTCATTCGCTAGGATTAACATTGTGTCACTTATTTTCCTTATCTCTCACAATGAGGACATGGGGGATTAAGTAGAAGATGCTTTTATTGAGGGCATTTTCCAATACACCTCTTCTTCTCCTGTATTTCTTGTATTTGCTTTTTGACACGTGGAAAATTCTGTATAAACTTTGCAAAGCAGACATTTCTGTAAGACCTAAAATGGTAAAGAAAAAGCTTCAATACTTCACAACTTCAGTTTTCAAAGACTTAAATCATCGGCGATCATTGAGCGAGAGAAGAAAAAAGGTTTTGCTGAAGGACTAGATGACTGAACAAACCATTGCTGTACTTCTGATGGAGGTCTTCTATGTGGAAGAGTTGGCTTAGCGGGATGTAGAGAGCAAAAGCAGTCAGCCTTGGGGCTGAAAAGAGATTTGATCATAACCAAGCTTGTGTGTATGTGACCTCCTTTGTTGAAAAAGCTGTTAACGTATTCCATGGATTTCTTGAGAAATGGTTACATAAAGTGCTTTGAACCAAAGTGGCCATTACTGTTGCAGTGTGCTGAATGAGAAAGCAAAAAGGGCAGTAGTAGCATCGGATACTGGAGGGGGTCTTGGAATGTGATGCTTTCAGAAGACATGTTAGAGGTTTACGCTAGTTTCCAGGTGAAAGATATTGTTGATTTGGAAATCTACTTGATCTTCATATATCAGGATATAAGGGGTCTTATGTTCATTAAATTACGATGATGTGAAAGTAATATTACAAGGACAACATTTGAGAAGCTGTGGCTCAGGAGTTAGTGTGATAATCCACCAGCTTGGTTAGATCCCCATGTGTTATGGAGGAAGAAAAGAGTCACAATTCAATGAAAACAACAATACAATGTCAAATGTCATTTAAATAAAAGATCCATTCATTTTAGGTAAAAACATATAGATTTTTTTTCATGGGCTCTGTGCTGCAGTGCATCATGAATTAATTTGATCTGTCAACTTCATCCATCAGACCTGGAGGGTGAGGCTAACGTTGAACGAGCGTTCAGCATTGTTTTGATCACTTTGCTGTAAAATCAGTTCTTTGCAAAAACAATAGGCTCCTTCATGAAGGATCTTCATGGGCTATCATGAGTTAGTATGAGATAGTTTAGAGTGCTCACCTAGAGCAGTGGTTCCCAACCTATTTTCCTTGAAGGCCCCCTTCATGCATATAAAAGGTATGGACCCCCTGCCCCACCCCGTGTTGAAACCATCCTTGGTTTTATGCTTTCAAAAGTGAGATTCTCACCATAAATACTGTGTTCTGAGTCCTGTCCTTTGACAAAGTCAAAGTTAAATTAACAACTTGTAGCCTTACTTTTTTCTTAAAAGAGGGACTATGTGTGGACATTAATCACAATCGCTCTGAACCTTCAAAGCCTCGGGGACCCCTGCGCTGTTTGGGGACCCCAGGTCGGGAACCACTGACCCACAGCTTGTGATAGGTAAAACGGAGGAATTATTTTTAGTTCTTTGAGTTATTTTCACACCTTCTGACCAAGATATTGACTGTAGAGTGATTGAAAACCTTGAAACTGTACATCGTTTCTCCAGTACCGTAGGTGTCAAACATCACTGTCCACACTCCGATGCCTTCACGTTGGCATGATTGTTTAGCAGTACATCCACTAGAGTGCAGTATAGAGTTCAGAGTTCACTTCTGAGTTCCAGCGTTGGTTCTGGATATGAGCAAACATGGCAACCGTAATAATCTCAGAAAGAGAGCTTAAAAGAGGCGGTGCAGTAGATGGTGGTCATTTGTATCACCGTTAAACACATTGCGACTTCTTCTCCTCTCTTTCTTTGGCCGGTGGCACATGAGCTATACTGTGCAATACTGCCCCCACAATTTCTGGTGGTACTGCTCTGTTTGATATGTCTGGAGATGCATCCGGAAGTTCTCTGAAAACGGACCGAAATAAGCGTGTAATGAAAGCAGATGGACAGAAGTGTCCGTCATTATACATAGATTTAATGTTGAGCATAAATGAGCAACAAGAGGACCATCAGGAGTCAGGAGCAATGCAGTGTAAGGTATTTATAGATAAATAAATAATCAAAACAGACAAACGAAAAACTAAGTATATCCGTTTAACATAAAGGCGATACTTCCACCTAATGTATCAAATTATTATTATTAATTAATAACTAATATTTGGGATCAATTTGTAGTGACTTTTAATAATTGTTAAAAAAAAAATCTAGTTGTCAGTTCCCAGTTTTAATTATTCATTTATTAATTTTCTATACCGTTTATTCCAGTTCAGGGTCACAGGGAAACTGGAGCCAATCCCAGCAATTAGCAGGTGAGAGGTGGGGTACACCCAGGTCGCCAGTCTATTGCAGGGCCATAATTTTATGGTTTTAATTAGTTGTACAATTAAATCATAGACAAATAATATATTTAATTGATTTATTTCCAATTTTAATCTATAAATAAAAGATTTAATGTTTTATTTATTGAATTTTGGCACATTGCGTCCTCTACAAGTGTCCTCGGGCAAATTATTGCTCCTAAGCCATTTATCTGTGTGAGTGTTTATCAGTGTGTGCATTGAATAAAATTAATAAAGAGAAGGAAAAAACATTTGCTGCGTGAGTCTGTGCAAATGGATAAATGTATTTTATAATAATGAATAATGAATTAGATTTATACAGCACTTTTTAAAGGCAACCAAAGTGCTTTACATTGAATCCATTATTCATTCACTCCACATTCACACACTGGTGTCGGTAAACTACATGTGTAGCCACAGCTGCTCTGGGCCAGACTGGCGGATACATGGCTGCAAATCCACACCAACGGCCTCTCCATCCACCTCCAAAACAATCATTCAACATTTATACACCACTATCGCTCGTACTGTGTCTGTGGTCCTACACTCGGGTCCTTCTGTCCCCCTTTCAGCTCTGGACTGTTTCCGAGGCAGGCTGCACACTGGGCCCACTTCTAATGTCGCACTATTTTAGGACAGACAAAAAGGCAACAAAAACAAATCCAAGCATGGGTTAAGTGTGGCATTTGGTTGATGGCAGGTGGTATTTAGTATATTCAGCTAATTGACCCTACCTCAAATGGTATCATTATCAGTATCATTATTGGTATCATAACTACTACTATCTCATTATCTCAATTATTATTCATATCAGAATTAGTTTTTTTTTTCTTGACAATAAAGATTCTATGTGTGTATATCTATTTTAATATTTTTCTTTCACTTTTCCTCCCCTTTTCAAGCCATGTATATAACTGGCTTTTTTTTGTTTTCTTTTCTTTTTTCTTCCTGTATGCTGGTATAACTGGTATAAACATCTTGAAAACATGTCTCCATCCTGCCTTGTTCCAACGCTTCAGGCTGCTGGTGGTGTAATGCTGTGGGGGGTATATTCTTGGACCCCTTAGTACCAACTGAACATGATTTAAACACCACAGCCTACCTGAGTATTGTTGTTGACCATGTCCATCCTTCTTTAACTACAGTATACCCTCGAACATGACAATGAGGTCAATGTACTCCAATGGCCTCCACAGTCACCACATCTCCATCCAATATTCCACCTTTGGGATGTGGTGGAACGGGAGATTC
>JBBBVU010000026.1:3086877-3111762 GCA_037177055.1 Atherinosoma microstoma
AAAAAAAAAAAAATCTGCTACAACAATAATTTCCCTCTAAAAGGGATAAATAAAGTATTTTTCATTTCATTTCATTTCATAACTCCACGCTGAAGGGATGGAAGTATGTGGAACGGCCTGTATCATCCTTTATCCTCATGGTGTGGACGTAGAGAAAATCATTCATGTCCGTTTTATGTCCCACAAGTTAGTTACAAAAATATATTATTTACAACCTTGTCTGCAAGTTGGATGGATTTATTATTTTAGAACACCAGATTAGAAATAATCGCTTCATATTTTGTTGTTTTTTTTCCCCCAGAACAATCAAAGAACACAAATATCTAACCAGCCAATCAGACGGCAGCATCTCAACACATCCAGTCATGTAGACATGATGAAGTTCAATCTGAGCATCAGGATGAGGAAGAAAGGAGGTTTATGGTTGTTGGTCTGAGTATTTACTGGGATTTTAACCCACAACCATCTCTAGGGTTTACAGAGAATGGTCTGAAGAAGAGAAAACATCCAGTGAGTAGCAAGTTGTCTGGACCAACATGTCTTGTTGAGGTCAGAGGTCAGAGGAGAAAAACTGGCTGAAACTCCTCAACATTCAGCTTTGTTCTTCATTCCATGAATGCATGGTCCATACAAGTTGTACCTCGTAGAAAAGGTGACTAATCAGGCTTCTTATTGGTCTAAAAGGCAGCACCGACCGCAAGTATTAAAAGGGGAAAAATATAATTTACACTAAAATACTCCTCAGAGTTCATGTTTCTGTGAAACCGACGGTTCGAGCATCTTAGTGATATTTCCTTTAGATTCTTGGTGTCAAAATGATCAGAAAGTGTTTATTTGTCCTTGTGTGGTGTGTAGTTCAGCCATTTGTGTGGACACAAATTCAAAATGGCCACCAAAAGATTCCCCCGTGGGACATCAGTGTATCATATCCATTATCTTAGCTTAGCGTAAGTACAGCTGAGGCTACATGTCATTAGTTTTACACTCATTTGCTCTCAACACAAACAAGGCAACGTGTCTTTGTCCACAGCTTTACATAAATATAATCTTTATTTCCATTTGCATATTTAAGAAGGCTATGCTTGAAATTCAACAGCCTCGTATCAGAAGAATAATTTTGTAAGAAGGCAAGTTGAAGCTGTAACATGAGGCGCTTTACATCTAGAACTAAACCTCCAGACCAGCATCGCTCTCCCGGGGCCACACCACCTAACAGCTTACAGAGAAACGTGTGTCTACGTCGGGGTCGGACTCAAGTATTGGTCAACTAATACTTAAAAGGATCAATTGCTACTATACATAAATCATACATATATACAGAACTTACATACAGACTGTACATGCACACTTTCCATTGATGGATCTTAAAAGAGGATTCATGGTCCGAGCCGGTTCTACCAGAATGGAAATGATGGACAGATTATGAAATATTAATGATGATAAGTTGTTTAATAATAATTCGGGGTTGTGATCGCTCTGCAGGAGCGTCAGCATCATGTGCGTTGTGACTTCTTTCTGCAGTGGAAATAAAATACAGAAACTGTCTGGATGTCTACGTAGAGAAAAGTGGGCCTGTGGAAGCGGCAGTGAAGACGGGTCCGGTGTAGAGTCCCGGTCCATCGACGGGCACCTTTGAAAGAAAAACAGAAGATATTTACGAACACGCCGTAACATTTAGATCACAGTTAGAAAAAATGTAAATAAAACCAGAATGCAATGATTTACAAATCCCATCAACTCATGGTTTATTCCCAGTATAACATAAACAATGTATCAGATGCTTAAACTGGGATTTTTTATCATTCCGTGGGAAATACGAGTTCATTTAGAATCTGATGGCAGCAACACGTCTGTTAAAAAGTTGGAACAGGAGAACCAAAAGATGGAAAAATAACATCTGAAGGAGCAGTTGACAACTAATCCGGTTGCTAGGCAACAGGTCGGTAACATGACTGAGTATAAAAGGAGCATTTCAGAGAGGCAGAGTCTCTCAGACGGAAAGATGGACAGAGGTTCACCGATCTGAGACAAACTGGGACAATTTTAGAGAAATATTCCTCAACATAAAATTGGGAAGATCCCACCATGTAACAAGTGTATAATGCTGTCAGAAGATTCACAGAGTTAGAAGGAATCTCTGTGTGCTGGGAAGAAAAATCATTCCAGGTACCCAACACCACGTGTCTCCTGTTAAAGCTCTATGATGCAGAAAAGAAGCCAAATGTGAAGAGGATCCAGGTTTCCTCATATTTCAACATCTGATTTGTTGTTTATGTTCTACTGGGAATGAAATATGTTGTTTATGTTCTACTGGGAATGAAATATGTTGTTTATGTTCTACTGGGAATGAAATATGGGTTGATGACAAACACAGGGAAAAGCTTATTGTTGTTTTTCAGCCTTTACAGAAAGTTTTCCGTTTATCTTTAGATCCTAAATCCACCAAAACACCCACATTCCTCCATCCTTCCATCCATTCCTCCATCCACTCTGTTCAGCTGCTTGACCTTCTCCGTGCCAACCGCTTCCCAGAGGAGAGGAGGCTAAACGCAGCTGCTATCCCTCTCTAAAGCATGTGTTGAAGGAGACGCTACAAGCAAAGCCAGCATTAACTAATCCCTACAACTCGGTAGGATACATGCCTTCAGCTCCGGTTGGATTATTATTTGTAAATATAATCGTGAATAAAGTGGTTTCAGATAAGAAAGTATGGTGTTACCTCTCCCAGGGCCTGCAGGGCCACTGTGGCTGCCATGGCCTTGGCATGTTTCTTATTGGGACTGGCTGTCTGAGGCTGGTAGTCCACACCGTTCACTGTAACCTGAGGAAAAACAAGTACACAACAATTAAGTTTACAGTTAGTGCAGCCATTTTTAAATCAAAAATGTCCAAAAACAGCTGATTTAGAGGTGACGGCAGGCTGAACTCATACATTTGAACCAGTTAATACATTAATATATGAATGTAAAATATAAAATGGTCCTTGATTATTTCCTTTCAGGGACTAAAAGTATTTCTTTCATATTCAAATGAATGTGTTTTATCCTTGGAGACAAACTGAAGACACAAGGGAACAATCAGAGTGTAAATATCACTTATAAACTGAGTAGCTGCTGCAGCCGGCAGCAGAGTGGAGCTGGCAGCTGAGACAGGGATGCTCCGGCTCAGTTCCTTCCCTTCAGTAATTACTGAAACAGATTTTCTCAGACTAATATTCAGTCTATCTCAAAGGAGAAAACTTTGCAGTCCCAGAAAAGCTAAATTAATAAATAAATGAAAGAAAGAAAGAAGCAAACTTTTAAAAGACTTTTAAGAATGTTTTCATGGATTTTCAGCATTTGTATAAAGAATATTATAGAACAAGACAACTTTTAGATTTTGTTTACAAGTTCACCAACTTTGATTGTCTTGTTCTATTTAAAGGACTCGTATATAATAAAATAAATTATATTTTAAATATTGATAGAATGAATACATAGGATTTCATAATACTTCCTTTGGGTAATATACCCAGATATGGATTGCAGTTGTTTTTCACAGCTACTTATTGTTTTATTACAAACAATAATGATAAAAATATTAATAAATCATTATTTCATTATATTATTATTAATATTAATACAATTTACATATACATGATTCAACAATACTCTCATTTTGATAACCATATGGGATTTGTCATCTTTTAATTCTTTATTTCTAAATGTATTATTATTATTATCATTATATTATTATTAATAATACATAAATAAATATTAACAAATAATAAGTTAATAATAATAATCTTAAATTGAATAAGATATGTATACATTTATTACAAATTATGTTAACATAAATAATAAGATATATTATAATATTTTTTATGTTACAATAAATAATATATAATTTATAATGATAACATTATATTTACACAGATGATTTAATAATATACTTTTATAGGCTCAGTAAAATATTTAAATATATTTAGTTTTTTATTATAATTATTTTTGATTTCATTTCTTAATTCTATAAATTCAAAATCTGAAGAGAAATAAAATAATGATATATTATTTAATCAAATCCTTCATAATGCATGGTAAAACAGTCATGATCACATATTATATCACTAATATTCTCATGTTATAATAATAAAATTAATATTTATAAAAGTAATAATTATCATAATGATGGATGTGTTTTATTAAATAAAATAATTTATTTAAATTGAATTAAATTGACATTTAATTATTTCAATTCATTTTTAAATGTGAAAAAAATACAGATTCCCCTTCAGAGATAATGTAACTTAATTAATAATGTAAATTATTTATTTACGCGGCATCTTTCAAGCACAACTTCACTTCAAATTGCTTCACACAAAACAAAAATAAAGTATTTTCATTTGATCTGTGGCTGTATGGACCCACCTTGAAGAGGAAATTCTTGCGATGGTCTGGACCGCTGTGGTGAACCATGACAAACTCCGGCTGCATTATTCGCTTCTTGTTACATAACTCGATGAGAGCAGAAACCGGGTGTTTCCCTGGAAACACAGAAAAGGTCACCAGTTAAAACGCAAAGAAAAGATCCAGACAGGAATCAACAAGTTGAATTAATAAACATTTCTAATCAGAAGCTGACCTCAACTCATGTCACGCTCTATTTAAAGAACTTTTTTATAAGAATATATTAACAATATAACACAATAAAAGAGCCAAGAAGCAACAAAATAAAACAAGAACACCACAGTTACCAAAATATTTGAGGAATTTCTTTTTAACCTCAGGGTTCTTACATCTTTCTAAAAGGCTAAATCAAGCACTTTCCATGTGAATGTCTACATTTTCCAAGACTTCACCATGTGGATAAACAGCATTTGCTAATCACAGGAGACACAGCATCATCTGAAGCACGTTGCAAGGCTCCAATCTGACACTGAATCCTTATTGATATAACAAAAGGCAGAAGCAGTGGGATTCAGTCTGCAGTGTTTGCTGTCTGATGGGGTTCGGGCCTGGCGGCTCAGGTGCTACATCTGTCCAGCGCTGATTGGAAGGTCAGCAGACTGATCCTTCACACCTCTGCGTGTCGAGGTGTGCTTGTTAAAGACTCTGAAGCCCACACTGCCAGGGATGTGCTCATGTTAAAAAGAAGGAGTGCATGAATAAAACAAGAGCAGCTGGATGAGCGTGTTGTGTGAATAAGTTAATGAGTAAAAGCGAGGAACGCAGCCGGGGTTAAAAGGTTTTATATAAGAGTGGAACTTTTACTGTTTACATCGAAGTACATACAGAAAGTGACCCAAAAGAATGTTTTTCAGGTTAAAAGGTTGAATATTCTACCATAGCTCAGTGTGCTGCCTCTCTTTTAAATATTTCATTTGTTATTTGAAGTCATATGTTGGATTAACAGTGTGATGTTTGCGAGTGCTGCCACCTAGTGGAGGTTTTTTTGTAACTGCTGGGGTTTCCAGCTCCTAAAAACTATAGATCACCTTTTCTTTGAGTGGTGGTTGACATTAAAATGGGATTTTCAATCTGTAGAGAAGCCGTCAGAGCTCGAATAAAGACGGCTGGACTTCTTTTTCCTGCTTCTCAGAGACGTTTCTGACCCCCGGGGGGGGGGGGTTCTGGGTGATAAGTGTTGACGTGTTTGGGGTTGTTAAGGACACACGGTCGCTGACTCACCTGGTCAATCAGCTGCGAGTCGTTTACCTGCCTGACCAACATGTCAGCATGTCCAACGTGTGAATTGTGAAACCTCCCGGAGGAGAGTTCAGGCTGAGTTGTGGGCAATGGGGAGGTGACACTTGAAGTTTTTCCAATTTAAAATGGATGACTTCCTTCACACCTCCCTCCAACTGTCTGTCTTCTTTGTCCAAAATGTGAACCTGCAGACCCGGTTCTCCTGTGTTTTCTTTATATAAAGTGATTGTTTGGTGTCTTCTGTATTAAAACACAGCGAACACAAAGCATTCAGCTTGTGTTTGGCTGTCTGAGGGTGCAGCAGCCTCTGCCTGAAGGTGCAGCAGCCTCTGTCTGAAGGTGCAGCAGCCTCTGTCTGAGGGTGCAGCAGCCTCTGTCTGAAGGTGTTGTTGGGTTTGAAACGTCTAAGTTTCAGAATAATTACATTATTGTGCCTGTTCTTATCTTTTCTGTTGATATTTTTTTATGTTTTTTTGGGCTTTTTACATTCTCAGTCGTGGTTGAAAGATGGCGGCGTGAGTCAAAAAGTGAGTCTCTGCTGAGCTTTCTGGTAAACTTCCATGTTAAAGCTGCCATTTCTCTAAATGTACAACACTCAGTCCAAAAAAGGTCAAAAAGGTCTTGAGCATCCTCCCTAATGATCTTGACGTTATGATCTTCGATAGACAATAAGCCAAAACTCCCAATCGGAACAGTTTTAACTGAAAAAGCCTTTTCGATGAGTCATAGGAGCTTGAATAAAACCAAGTGGACTTCTATTTTTTGGTTTTTGAAGGCATTTCAGGTCTCATCTGAAAGGCTTCTCTAGTTCTAACTAGTTGTTGCAGCTTAAAATAAAACTTAAGCTAAGCTCAGCAAGTAGAAGCCTTTCAGATGAGAAGTGAAACGTCTTCAAGAACCAAGAAATAGAAATCCACTTGACTTTATTCAAGCTCGTACGATTAGCATGACCTGGATGAAGCTCCTCGGGCTCCACGTTAAATACGTTAATGCAAACAAACGGAGCCTTCAGTCTGTCCTATAGGTTCATTCTGTGTGTATTTCAGTACGTTTTCAGAGAGCTTGTAGATGTGAACCCCAACAGAGGAAAACGGGGCAGTACCACTAGACTTGTGGGGGCAGTGTAGAGCAGTATAGCTGACATACGACCAGCAAAAACAACAAAGAAGAAGAAGCCGCAATGTATTTAATGGCTCCACAGACCGCCACCATCTACTGCGCTGCCTCTTGTTATGTCTCTCTCTCAGATACTTTACCATGATCCCCCCCACCATCTCCATGTTTGCTATTGAAACTAACGTTGGAACTGTAGCGCCCTCTAGTGGATGTATTAGCTAATAACCAGGCCAACGTAAAGCATGCATGGGAGCATGTGGGCAGTGATGTTTGACAACATTGGACACGGACGTGCCTATTTACGTACGTAAAGGGAGCCTAAATGAGCCCTGAGGATGTACCATAGAAGCCACCTCTTTGTTCTCATCATGGCAACAATGAAGTCGGTTAAAGAAATGTTTTATGTACCAATTCCAGTTGTTTTTAATATTTAATATAATATCATTGAGGATCATATAACCTCGCTTTCAATGGATCATGATGATAAATACAGAATGAAACATTTCCTTATTTTGTTTCACAGTAAAATTGCGCACTAAGAAAATAAAAATGAAGGATGTTTTTGTTTCCACCTGCATCCAATTACACCCAACAGTTGGATTTATGGCTTCAGGTTGGCCCGTTCCCTCCATCTGTGGGTCTGTGGGCGCTCGCTGCTCTTTAACGCGAGTTTAGTCGACTATTAAACTCCAATATATTACGTAATTGAACCTTTCAGTGTGATTTATCACCGCGAGGACAGAGGAATGCAAGTGGGATTGGTCACCAAATGTGGCTCTTTGAACCTGCCGATCGCCATGGTAACTGATGCTGGACTCTGCTCTGAGGCAGTCTCTCGCTGATTCTGTTCCTGATGATCTCCCAGACAGAAACATTAGGCCCATATATACTGTAAACTCTTCAGAGTTTGAGACAAACACCGTTTTTAACCCTCAGAAAGAACAAAGCTGGTGAATCTAAATGAAATGAGTTACCCATTAGGTCCTTGGTTACAACCAGTCCTCCTGTTTGCTTCTGTGGTTTTTCTCCTTCTGCAACCAGACCTGAAACACAAAAACCCATCATAAGCAATAAACACTGCATTCCCCGTCACGGCTAACATCTCATTAACTGTTCAACGTCTCCCTCCAGAGGGGGAGATTTAAAGGGATTACAATGAATCAATGTTTGCAGCTTCACAATATTCGCAGGTAAATTTGAGTTGCAGAATATTGTTGAACGAAGAGAAGCTGGAAATGTTTTACACAGCTGCCAGTCTTAAATCCCAGTTTCTGATTTCTGATTAGGGACGTAACAAAGGAATCAGAGAGATATGTTCTAAGATGCTCTTATGCTTTACTGGTTTTAAAGAAAGATGCAGTAATATACCACTTTTTGTGGTACATCTAAATCCATTTTAATCTAATTCAGCACATAAAAGGTACACCTTGAAAATTAGAATATCATGAAAAAGGGTCAATATTTTTTGTCTCATTTCAGAAAGTGAAACCCTTATAGTGTAAAGGTTCATGACACAGTGGAATATTTCAAGCCTTTATTTCTTTAAATTGTGATTTAAAGCGATATTTCTACAATTTCAAGAAAGTACAATTGTGATATGCCTACGTTTCCGTTGAATGATGTTTAGCGCATAAACCATAATTCTGGTAAAATCTCGTCCCGTGAGACTCCACTCTGAGGAAGATGGAGAAATAGAACATTTTGTGTTTTGCAGCACTTCGCTGTTGTTTGTCATCGAGGATGGAGGTTATATTTTTCTGTTTAGTTATTTGTAAAAGGATTCCCGTCTCCTCCTCTGTTCATACATCCCACGCCATCTTTACTTTACACGAACTGGTCACGTGACCCCCCCCAGGTTACGTCTGGTGAAGTGGAAATGTGGAAAAAGTATTTCCATGACACTTTTGTGAAATACTTCTATATCGATACGTCTGAAAAACCACCTGAGAGCGTAAAAACTTTGTAGCGATATTTGAGTTTTTTCCATTACCAGATTTTTATTGCGATATTTAGTAGGGATGCACCGATATGAAAGTTTTGGCCGATACCGATATCTGATGTTAGTATTTTTACAATGGCCGATAACCAATATTTACTGATAATGTTTTTACAACAAATTAAGTTTAGATGATCAAATTCTGTACAAAATTAAAGTTAGCGTTAGCAGTGTTAGCAGCGTTAGCAGCGTTAGCTTCTCGCCAAAGTTTATGAACATCTGGTTGGTGGTTTTTCAGATGACGTATCAAACTGGTGGTGTTGAATGATTTGATGCGACATCCTCCTCACATTACTTTGATGTTGCAGGTACTGCATACTGCTTTTAGAGTATCTTCTTTCGATACCATGAAAAACTACCACACTGCTGACATTCTCCGCTTCAGTTAAAGAGCCCACGATGCTGCTTTACTATCACTGTCACATGGCCACACCCCCCATCCTACCGAGACACAAATGGCCGGAATAAATATCTGTTGTTAATATCGGCCAAGTTTTACTTATCAGACATATACCGATATTTTAAAAAACGACCAACATCTGCCGATACCGATGTTGAAGCCGATATATCGCGCATCCCTGATATTTAGGTTTTGCGCAATTCTGGGGGGTAATGGAAACAAAGCTATTGACACCCTGCACAAGGAGGATAAGCCACAAAAGTTCATATCTAAACAAGCGGGTTGTTCACAGAGGGCCGAATCCAAGCTTTTTAATAGAAAGTTGAGTGGAAGGAAAAAGTGTGGGAGGAAAAGTTGCACCAGCAAAAAGGGAGAACCGCAGCCTTGAGAGGATTGACGGGCAAAATCCATTCAAGAATTTGGGGGCGCTTCACAAAAAGTGGACTGAGGCTGGAGTCGGCGCATTAAGAGCCAAGTATGCACAGACAAACCGTAGACACGGGCTACAAATGTCCCATACCTCATGTCAAACCACTCCTCAAACAGAGACAACGTCTCTTTTCAGATGAAAGGATGTTTTGCATATCAATTGGAAATCAAGGTCCCAGAGTCTGGAGGAAGAGTAGAGGCACAGAATCCATGTTGCTTGAGGTCCAGTTCAAAGTTTCCAGTCAGCGATATGTGGTCCGCCATGTCGTCTGCTGGTGTTGGTCCACTGTGTTTTCTATAGTCCACAATCAACGAAGCCCCATCCACCATTGGATGGATTTTAGAGCAGCTCATGCTTCCGTCTACTGACGAGCTTTACAGAGATGCTGATTTCATTTTCCAGCAGGACTTGGCACCTGCCCACACCGCCAAATGTCTCAAAAGCTGGTTCAGTGACCATGATGTTAGCAGACTAAGCTGACCTGAACCCGATAGAGAATCTATGGGGTATTGTCAAGAGGAAGATGAGAGACAGCAGACCCAACTATGCAGATGACCTGAAGGCCACTATCGAAGCAACCTGGGCTTTTTATTACACCCGAGCAGCGCCACAGGCCGATTGCCTCCATGCCACGCCGCACTGATGCAGTAATTCATGCAAAAAAGAGGCCCAACCAAGTATTGATTCCGTAGGAATGAACATACTTTTCAGAAGCCTGACATTTCTGTTTAAAGTATCCTTCTTTTTTATTGATCTTATGTAATATTCTAATTTTCTGAGACACTAAATTTTGGGTTTTCATGATCTGTAAGTCATAATCCTCCCAATCTCAAGGAATAAAGGCTTGAAATACAGATTGAATATTTGGGTTTCACTTTCTGAAATGAGTGACAAATAATATTGACCTTTTTTCATCATGTTCTAATTTTTTGAGACATACGTGCAGGAGACGTATCTCAGGAACCAAACTTGTCTTTTAACGTGTTTACGAAGGCCACCGGCTCCACCGTGAACGTAATTGTTCACATACTTGTTTGTGTACAACAACTATTTCTGGAGGATTCAACGAGGGGGCTCATTAGAGAAATAAGACCGAATAGAGCAGATAAATCTTAGGGATCAGCAACTCTGGACCTTGTGGCTTGTGCAGAACTTGACAACAAGCTGTTGGAGAATCACTTCATCTGTATCAGGTGTGCTGCAGCAGGGAAGCATTTAAACCTGCAGGGCACCAGACGGTGAAGTCCAGAGTTGGCGATCCCTGGTCCAGGGTGTCAACAATATGATTAAAAATAGCGACAATGATCATCTGGTGGCAACTGAAGGTGTAGATGTTTTGTGTGAACCGCTGCCTTATGCTTTTCTGTGACAACAATCTTCCCGGGCTTGAACAAATCACTTTTAACTAGACACAAGTGTGAAGTGCTGTTGTCACACTGACAGGCAGTTCAGAGAAATCCATCTGCTCACGGTGTTAAATATTAATGAATAACAGCATCTCCGTGGTACGCCTGTCACAGTTAATCAGTCCAACAAAACCTATAGAACTCAGAATTACAACACTCTTTAACGAGCTTAAACATATGAAAAGAGATTTTTTTCACCGGGTTGATCAGGCTGTTTGAATGTACGAGTGTTTCCTTGAACCTGAGATAAGACCGAGTCCATTAATAACGGACATGTTTTCAACATCTGAACGACTGGTTCAGTTTTCTCTGGTTTCAGACCTTTTCTGTCGACCTTGAAGTCGATGACGATTGGTTCCACTGTTCCCTCGCGGTTCCTCCCTAAGCCTTCTCCTGTCCTCCAGCCCATCTTCCTCATCAGGAACTCTCCAACGCCCCCTGAAACCGGAGCTGCCTTGAGGAACTGGTCCTAACCAAGACGCAAAATGACACAGTTATTCAGCAGGGAAATTACAATAAAGACATAAATCAATAAATGAAATGTTACATATTCTAAAAAGTTGTGACTTTGTGTAAAATAAAGATGAAACAGAAAAAAACACAACACTGAAGTCGAGCTTCGTGATCATTTCCACCAGTTAATCCTATAATCTCATCTAGATGATCTTTCCCTGCACCAGAGCTCAAAGCAGAGACTGTCCAGGTGAATTTCAGCTGGTCAACTGTTAGCACCTGATGGCCTCGATTAAAGTCGCCTTGTGGTTTTTTTACTCGCCTCTCATTTCATCCATTCCTCACAGCCCAACATAATATTCAGCCCAACTCCTGAATAATACTCTACAACATGCAGGAGTCTTCCTTGTAGTGCAGAAACGTCCTGTTTAAATGGCTGCAGTGGATAACATGTACACCATGTCTTGCTAATAGATCAATTAAGTTGTTTGGGGACACAAATATGAAAACATGTGTATACCTCTCCATATTTATAGAAATGAGTAAGTATGATCGGACATGCGTATAAAGTAACACAATTTGTGGATTAAAGAAAGGGGATTCAACTTCTGGTAAAGAGAAAATACAAACAGAAAAGTCTGCTGTAATTTGTGTCCCTGCTTAACTTTTGTCAAGAAATATCCAACCTATGATCCATATTTACAAGAGTGATGAACCATGACCTGAGATGCATTGAAAATAAACATTTATTGCTTGAACCTATGCTTTGCAAAAAAGGATATCATTTCTGGCAAAGCTAAAACTCCCCTACAGTATATAAATATTCCACATTACGTAACAGAGCAGAAACAGTTCTACACTCATATATATTTCAGATTAAATAAACTAACTGAGCAAAGCAAATGATAACAATCATTATCGGTCATCCTGACAGTAGTGCGGTACTGAACTAGTTCATACTTTTATCTTTAGATTGTTTGTGTAATCAACGTTAACAATCGCATCAATAGTAAAATTGTAAAATAATGATGGAAACTGTGATTTTGGTGGGGAAACGAAGCTGAGGTTATAGTTTTTCAGTCGGTGTTCTCAACTCGTTGAAATGAATAGTTTGATAACATAAACGGGAAAAAGCCTGTTTGTAGCAGGAGTTTGTAAAACCTCAGTGACCGAACAACAACCCCCAAACAATTTCATTAAATCACCATTATTGTTTACGTGGGTTAAATCGAGTGCAGCAACATAAACAACTTCAATTAAAACGAAATATTTAATCTTGACTTTGTGTTTTTGTTTACTCTGATGCACCATTGTGACCATTCATAAATGATGTTGTATTGCCGTACACACAACGTTCAGGTATTTTACCTTTTTCAGCCATGCTTGTGGTCCACCTGTAGACAACTCCTCAGAGCTGAGGACCTGAGCTCCAGTGGAACCAGTGAAAAGACCAGGAACATAACTGGACTGGGCCCAAGCATCCACCTAAATGATAACACATAAATTGTAACAATGTACCCAAAAAACAACGACATCGTCAACTTGAGCTGGACTTGAGTTTAAAACATTAATAAATCAAACATGAGATATTTCGTACCTGCTCTTGCGCCCGGGTGAGCATGCAGATGGCGCTGACATCATTTGGGTTCTCGGCAAGACGCTTCTGAGCTTTGATTCTTTCAGTGACAGCCTGAGTGATGTCTACAGACTGGAGGGGGGGGGGGGGGGGGGGGGTTCTCTCTTCGTTCCACCGGCATCAAAGAAATCCACTCACAAAACCAAACCCCTTCTTTTTGAGTGCGGTCTGGGATAAACTTTGCGGTCCAGCCTGTAGGTGGAATCATGACACATGCCTTGATGTGCACCGGACAGATATATTAGTGACTATTCAAAAAGGAACCACGACAGATTCACACCATTTATCACCATAAAATTGAAGGAATCTTCCCGAGCTGTGAGACTCATCTTGTTCAAAGAAGCGTTGAAGTTCGACATATAATTCTGTAATCTGATTGGTTCTGTACAGGTTGACATTTCAAAACGCAGCAGTCTTTTGTTTCACGTTGGCCTTTAGGTTGAGAGGTGAAAAGTCCCGAAGGGCCAAGAAAAGAAGTTCGGTTTCTTTCTATTTGAGCTCCCAGAAATAGTTTAGAGGGTTTCGAGAAGATACTTTTTATGAACTTCTGTTTTTATCTAAACTCTTGGAGATAGTTGATTTTAATCAATTACAAACTTTTTGTAAAATGAATTTAGAATTTACGGAAAATCTCTGTCTGGTTTAAAGTCTCGAGTCTGAAACAGAAACGGCCCTTTAAGAGTTTGTAATATTGCTGGACGGCAATTAAAATCTTTATCTCAATTAAATCGCACGATCTTCAAATTCAAAAGCGTTGAATTAAACACTTTTCTTTAAGAAGTACTACTACATCTGCAACCTTTGGTTTACCAAAACTTTAAACAAATAAACTTCTTAACCTTTATCTAACCAGATGATTTAACTGAGAACCAATTCTCATTTCTAATGACGACCTGGGCCAGAGGCAACAATAAAACATACAAAATGCATATAAAGTATTAAATACAATATGCACAGCTTTATTAAATTAGAAAAAACTGTTATAAAACAACAGTTTCAAACATTAAGGAGTAGTTAATAACAGGAGCAGTGATCACAGACGAGTCTTTACAATAAGTTTGTAAAAGAGGAAAAAGGGATGAAATGGTTCCCGTCATTCATCAGAAATGGCCAAAGGCTGTGCAGATGAGTACGTTAATGTAGTTAGTGGAGCGTAACCTGTGATCACTGTTATGAATAATAAGTAAGGAGCAGAGGTAAGCAGTAGTGGGTTTTGCTGATTAAGGTTTTATAAATAAACTGATACCAAAGGATCAGCCTGCAGGAGTGAAATGATGACGAGTTGACACGACAATACAAATTATTATGATGGCAGCTGAAGGGAGCTGCTAATAACAAAGCAGATAGCATCCAGCTTAATGAGGAGACTCTATAGATAAAGTCACCGTCATTAAATAATGGAATTATTGACATTATAAGCAACAAGTATGGCTTTTTAAGTGAAATATCGATGTAAGTAAAATCAAATATTTATGACAAAGAAAGATGGAAATCTCAGGATATATTAGTTAAAAGGTAACAAGTCAGCAGAATGAATTTTAAAACTGCGTGAAGCAGCCTTCCTTCTTAACACAGAAGAACAATATCCGACAGTAAATTTCAGCCGTCTGAGGTTTTTCTGCTGAAACAGACAAAAAGCAGGATTACAATGTCAGCGCTTCTGTTTTGAGAGGGAAAGTCGTTTTTTTCTGATGACTTTCCGCTTTAAATAAGGATTTTTTTCTACATAGAAATTCCATGAAATGAGCGCAGTATGTCGGGACGTAGTTTTTAGCGAGCGTGTGGATAAAGCGGAGATTCAGCAGAGCTGGAGGAGGAAATGACCACGCACACGACACCAGTTCATTTCAGCGTGATGATGCCCATCCAAAGCCAGTAACCCCCCCATCCTTATAGTAATTACTTAGAAAGCAATTACTGCAGTCAACACAACAACGCTCTGGTTTTTATTGATCTTTTAACTTTCAGGAAACAGCCATTATAAAGCTTTTACATTTGATAGCCGGTCAATCATTAATTTCTTTTACTCTATCTTGAGCAAGGCGCCACTCGAGTCAAGTTTGGTCCAAGTCATATTTCGCTGACGGGAGCTTTTCTTTAAAGCTCTGTGAATTTTCTTCCTCTGTGGCCGCCCTCTGTTGTGGGATACCTCAAGGGTCCATTTTGGGCCAATTACCATTTTCTTTTTACATGTCACCCTCGGGGTCAAATTCTAAAAAACAAAAGCTTATAAACACCCTCCCAACAGACAAATAGTCATATTGTTATGTCTGAGCGTTCACATGAGGTGAAAACTGTGCTGCCACTTGGCTCTTTGGGGTCGTTGATTCACTCGTTTGATGAAAACTTGGGTTTAATTTTTGACAGCACATTAAAATTGTATAAGTTATGTGGTCAAAATTATTATTTTTTTTACAGTTTTGACTTATCTTATAACGACTTTTAAAGAGTAAGACAGGCTTTATAACCACACCACCACATTTCTCTCATTTCTTCGCTGGTCTCTGTCTGATTTTACAAAAGATTATAAGACTTAATTGTGAGTTTTTAAAGTTTTCAATGGGCTGTGTGAACTTCTGCATTCATTAAAAACATAAAACAAAGGAAACATGATTTAAACCCTGTTTCTTACTTGCACTGGTGCATCAGGAAAAACACTGTTGTTGTCCGTCACCAGGACCGGCTGTTCAACATCTGGTAACCCTGCAACTGTATCAGTTGATGGTAAGATGGGCGTTGCTATGGGAACGTTTGCCGGGGCCTTTCTGGAAGCAGCTGCAGTTTTGTCAGTTGTTTTCTCGACTGGGACCCACTCCCCATAGGCGCCCATTCCATCTCCCTCCTGGAGGAAACACATCACAAGATGACACTTGTTAAAAACGTTTCAAAGAAATGAACAGAAAACTGTGAAGTGCAGTTATTTCTGATTAGCTCAGAGGCTCTCCTCCTCTTTGACGGGTAAATGTGAAAACGCTAACTCTGCATGTGTAAAAGGTCAAATATCAAGCTAAAGTTAAAATAAAGTAACACCGCAGTGGTCACAGATAAGTCCCAACGAGACGTGGTTGAAGCAGAACACAGTGACTGATGTGTAGATGGTGCACACAGGGCTGCAAGAGTGGGAACAACTCACTTTTTCATTTATTAACAGTTCTTTATTGTTCGTGGCATCTCACATGGAGAATTTGAGGCAGACAGCATCAACTTAGAGATGAAAGGACACATTATAGATTCACCCTGGATGAATCATACCTATGAATCAGTCAATCACATGGTAGCAAATCAGTGTATTATTCCTGGTCTAATGGCTCCAACGGCCTCCACAGCCAGCAGATCTCAATCCAATATTTCACCGTTGGGATGTGGTGCAACAACTGTGTGATACTATCAGGTCAGGAACGTTTCCATCACCTTGTTGAATCTATGCCACTCAGAATTAAGGCAGATCTAAATACAAGAGTGGGTCCAACACAGAACTAGCGAGAGGGACCTAATAAAGTGGACTTTTTACAGGTTTAACAAAAATCCTACAAAAAAAGCTCTAAAAATACTAGATAAGAAACCTCCGTCTCATCATCATGGGGTGTCTCGTCTTAGTACAATTTAATGAGTTTTGAAAATTCTCAGTAACTTAAAAGTCTGCAGCATAGTTGATAAAATATTACATGTTTTAGCTCCACAGAGAACTACTGGCAATTACGCAACCCGTTTAACAGCAGTCAGCAGGGGGGGGATTGTGTGGTACCGTTCAAAAAAAGAGAGAAAGCTGTCTATCAGGGGCAGCTTGTTATGGAATAGTTTCCCACCTTCAGTCAGAGAAACTTCCAGTCTGTCGGTATTCAAAAGAAAACTAAAAAACCTTTTTTTCTTTAGATCTAATCAGGAGTGCAATGACATGTAATCTTTAACTGTATAAGTAACACACTATAATTTGCACTCTATCATTATTATTACTTATTCTATTGCCCAGTATGAAGCAATTTGTAATGGGGAATGTGCTATTATGGAGATCAAGTTTATATTATGTCACTTTATGAATTTATTTTGTTGTTGTTTTTTAAGACTGCTGTTATTAATGACATGAACCTGCAAAGGGACAACAGATGGAAATCACCCAATGGCTAAAATCTGACACATTTCCACATCAATGTTCATTAATGTGTACGAATAAATAAATAAATAAATAAATAAATAAATAAATAAATAAATAAATAAATAAATAAATAAATAAAGAGGTGAGCCAATGCCTTAAAAATAACGCACACTAATTTTAGTGGAACGATGTATTTAGAAACAAAAAATTTTTTTTTTTATTTTACAGAGAAAGAGTCTTAAAATGAATCAAATGACACGCCATGTCAAAATGCAAAAAGCACCAGGAGCCTCGTGTGTCAAAGAGTGCATAGCTTTTTTATCAAAAGAGGACACAGTTGGAAAACCTAAAAGGACGTATGCCAAGGAAAAAAATCCACATTATAAAAGCTGACAGCTGGCTCAGAAAGATGCACAGATGCTGGAATCTGTGCTTAACACAGGTTGACGGGCAGGAAAGCTGCAGCTGACGGGTCTGCTGCCATTTCACTGCTTTACAAGTGAAAATCTCATTCAGGCTTTGAACAGGCCAAGAAATAAAATAAAAGAAGTAGAATTTTTATCAAGAGATTATAAAGCAGAAATGTGCTGGTCAATGCCCACCGTGAGTCTATCTGAGTCACACAGACTCAGAGAAAAGAGTTGAAATGAGACTATCAGAGTGCACCCACTGTCTCCATGGCAACTGGCTGTTCGGTCCTGCGGGGACCCGCTGCGCCCTGAGACCTGACTGTGAATAGTGTCAAGGTGCTGGAGTCATGGAAGAAAAATATTCAGCATCAGTCTCTTAAAACTTTTTTTGCTTGTGTTCTGAGAAAATTCAAGGAAAAAATACATTAAAATGTGAAGCTCTATTGGGAATATTGTGTTATGATGTTTGATGTTGACTCATTGCACATTCTTTATGAAAAACACAAAAAAAATGCAAAGTTTACCCCATAGAAATGAATGGGATTCTGACATAAATGAAAAACCAACCCCACTTTGGAGCCCTATAACTCAGGCATACTTTCAAACAGAAACTTCATTCAAACTTTAAACTGGTAATTAAATATTAAACTTTTAGTGTCTGAAAGGACATTTTGAGATATTTTACAGTTTTGACACTATCAATGTTGAAGTGAAATTTAATGAAATTTGAGATTTTTTCCATGGAATGTCCACACCAAGCGGCAACCTCGGGCTTAAAAATGTGAAGCCTATGCGGAAGTGCCAAAAATTGCAGTTCCCCCCTCCTCCACTAGGGGCTGGCTCCAAAACAGAGCAGATCCCCATAGACTCCCATGTTAAAAAGACCAACTTCACAGCAGAAATAAACATGTTTACAGCCTGGTTCAAAAAACCATTTTAGGTTTAATAAGTCAAGTTTACCTTCATGACAACTGTGGGGGGAATGAATTAATTTACAACTCATCTGTTTAGATGTTATTTAATTGTTTTTTGAAATTCTTCATAATTAGGGGCGTGTCCTTATGATTGACAGGCGCCAGATATCCGGCAAAACGAGGCAGAGAGTAGCATTACTGCAGTTTTTAGCCGGTTAACAGCGCGCCTTAGCTTTAGCACGCCTACCTCCGTTAGCTGATTAGCTACAGGCTACAAGAGTTTGATGGATGTCAATCATCTCTCCCCACGCTCACCGCCCCCCTCTCAGTGCGTATTTTTGGGTCTTCCGGGAGTCACGAGACTCATGACGCTGCCAAGATGGCGAAGACAGGAGCCTCTTTCCAGATATTTAGAAACCTACGGGTCATGTGGTCTTAAGGTTCATCCATTTCTTCTACAGTCACTGGTCCACATTAGAGCGGGATGATCTAACATTAAATTTGGCTCCTAGAAATTATTCAGCAAAATTTTCAAACAATCTTCTTTCATGCTCAGTTTCTCTTGTACATATACAAATTATATATCAAAACAAAGGCATTTTTGTCTTCTGTCAACCGATGTGACCATCGTTGCAATATTATGGTTTTCTCTCAAATTGCCTCATAGCACAGAGAGCCCGCCCTAGGTCTCATTGAGCTCCATTATATTTTGCCTTAGTTTTTACTTCAAGTTAGGACGTGTGAGGTCTCGTTAACCTGCCATAAAAACTACGTAGAAGATAGTAGAATCATAAAAATGACATCGTTGTGTTCAGCTCGTGTTTCTGCAGCTCACGGTTCAATAACCGTTTTGATACAACTTATAGTTTTTAGAACAGTGGCTGTTTGTTCGAGGGGTATTTCTTTGGACGTCTTTGTGTTGCGACTTGTCCGGAACATTTCCTTTGCCTTCAGGCAAAACGACGTGCCGCAACATTTCCGCTCTTATGACCTGGAGGCTAGCCGGTAAATGTCCGCTACAGCTCCGAGGTAAAAGAGCGGAACGTTTGTCTGAATGCAAACGGTGTAAAAGACAAAGTCTGCAACATTACCGCTTTTCAGAGCAAGTCTGAAAGGGGCTTTAATTATATGTGCTGCCCCTCCCCCACACTCATTAGGACCCTGCTCTGTCACCATAGCAACCATTTACACAGCTGCTCCTTTTTTCTGACAGATTCCAACATGGCTGCCACAACAGTACATGTATTTATCATGGCAACCATTGTGTCGTCTCCCATCAGAACTCGCAGAACAACGGGAATTACATGACGGTAAATTACAAAGTTTTAGTCCCAAATCTGTGAAAGTATTAACAGGGAGAAAGCTTAAATTCTTCCTGGACCCTCCCACGCCCGTCCTGCTGAATCTGTCAGGTTCTCCCTTCTCTGCAGAGACGCCTCTGTGCATCCTGCCTCCTTGTCATTCCTGCCTCCTCTCCTCACCAGCTGTGAAGACTCAGACAGAATCTGTCCAAGTCAGGAACAGAGAGAGAGAGCTGTCCAGTCCATCGTGTTTGCCGTTGTGATGGCGGCGAATGGAGAAGACGTATCAGCAGGTGTGATCCGTAAAATCAGGGATTATCATGTGGATTTAAAAATGTAAGTAAACCTTTGATGTTATAGCTTTCTGTTTACTTCATAATGATTTCTCTTTTTCTACAGTAACTGGAGCGGAAAAACTGTTTTGACAGGAGTCAGACAAAAGTTTCTGGGACGGACAACATATTTTCATGGCTGCTCAAGAGTTTACAATTCTGCTCACACACTCTCACAGCATGCTCGCTGGGTGAATGCCTTCAGGCATTCGAGCCACAGTTTTCAAACTTTCAAAACTTTTGGAAAAACAGTGGCTCTTAAATACTCAAAGCTATTCAGATGAAAGAGACATAATTTAAAGCTTGCATAAACAAGTGTTGGCCAGGCTGTTGGAACATATTAATTATAGTTTTTTAATGTCTTGAGCATTTAAAAATTGCAGTTTTTGAACATCAGAAAGGGCCTTTTGGCTTTATTGTGGATGTGCAGCAACTGTGTGATGCTATCATGCCAATATGGAGCAAAATCTCTGAGGAATGTTTCCATCACCTTGTTGGATCTATGCTATGATGAATTAAGGCAGTTCTGAAGATAACAGGGGTCCAACACGGTACAGCAAGGCGTATAAATTCCCTGTGCAAATCTATTGCATTTAAATCTGAATCCAGCAATATATGATGCACGGCACCAATGGCAATCAAATGTATAATATCTATAGCTAATGACTCCATATGTGAATGTTTTACACAGCTTCCCATAACCATTAATTCATTAAAAATTGTATTTACTGAGACATAAATTATGGGGATGTTTAGAATAATTTCCACAGACACAGATGTATCCATTTCTAGAGCCTGGAACAAAATTGTAAATCATCAAAATAATCCTTACTTTGCTTTTTTTCTGCATCCAAAAGGACACAGAAAAAGCTTCACCGGGCAGCAGCTGGCCCTTCAGGTAGGATTTACCCCAAAATTGTTCCCAATTGACATTTTTCTTCATTCCACATCTTTTTGAGATTTGAATCTCCATCACTACAGAGGAGAGGAATGGATCATAGTTAATTCAGCACACCCTAAGTACTGTTATAATGCCGGCACTATTACAAATCAGCATGTTCTCTTCCAGCAATCACACGTTGAAGCGTGTCTTGCCTTGAGTGAGTCAGAACAGGCAGGTATCTTTAGCACACGGCTAAATACGGACACACCTGAGGATTCAATAAAGAGAGGTAAGTAAGGTTTCTCTTTTAAGAAAGTTTCTTTTCTTGATTGAAAAGTGCCACAATTTCCTTTACTCTTTACCTAACCCAGGCAATCTGGAGCCCATTGAGGGAAACATTTAAGAGGCCAAAAGGTAAAGGAAGACAAAGAAAAAATGCCTTTCCTCTCGTCAAAGCCTCTGCAGCGGGGGTTCGGCTTTGTATTTTTTTCCCTCTTTTCATATCGCTCTTTCTATCAACTCCCATGATGCTTGACAAAAAGCAACCAGTACAGCCTGTAATTTCATTCTGCTACCTGGTTGTCTTGGAGATTCCTTCTGACCAATCAACGTGACTCATTTGTTCTCACAGCTCAAACAGAAGAGCAGAATGTGTCTCGTTTTTCTCCCCTCCTGGGGTCAGCTTTGGTTCGGGCCTGGCTGGCTTCATGTTTTTTAGACACCGCTCCCCACTTTTTAATTGGCCAGCAAGATCACTGATCAGTTGACAGGACTGGCCGCTAACAAAGTGTAAACCACTGTCCGCAGAGTTTAAGTACAGTGTGTGTTCAGAACCAAACATCTGCTTGACCATTTAGTCTTTGCTCTTTTATAAGTGGCCTCAAAAAGAGAAAACTCAAGTCCTAGCTAGCAGAGGACAGTCAATATGTATGCATTACATGGAATTAGCCTAAAGGACATCCACAGTTTTAATTGGGGGCCGTAAAATGAAAGCAATACTATCTGTGTGCAATTACATGGTATTATCCACTTGAGCAATTATTACAAGGAGTCATCAGAGTTCAAGTTTTCAGTTTTCTTACACTTATGAATAATTTTTGCTTTTGTACCCTTAAGACAAGATCCTGGGAGCCCCGTACGTCATATTTATCCAGATATTCCTGTTTGTTGTTGTGTTTATATTGCAGTCCCTGCATCCTGACTCACCCACCGTATGCAAATGCAAATCTGTGGAGGATAGTCTTCAAACATCCTGTTTGCTTATTGTGACAGATGAAAAGGAGCTCCTGTATCTGCACGGCAGTGAAGCACAAACTGAGGATTTTACTTTTCACTTGCAATATGTTTGCCAAAGGTAGATGATATTTTCTAAAGGTTTCACTAACAAGCTGTTGGGAAAGCTAATCTTAATTACACCTCACCGTACTGAAGCCTTGTTTGGATGGGATGGGATCAACAACCTAATCTTATTAAAGCTTGACTAGGTTCATTTTGTCCACTAGTTTAAAAACAGGTAGCGATTTTTATTTTTATCAGACGAAAAACTTTTTGGTGATGTAATTACCTTGACATGTTTCGACTGGGATCTCCAGTCTTCCTCAGAAGCGTCATCCGACGTCCGTCGGATGGTGGTATCCTGGAGGCGTGGCCACCCCCGACAGCCCTGCAGGGCTGGCCACGCCTCCCTCCACCCGGTGGTCCTTCCAGGAGAGAGTCCCATGTGTGGGACAGCGAGAAAGCCCCCTTGTCGCGGTTGATGGTGTCTTTTCCCCGCCTCCTAATCTCCATAGCCTCTTTAATCCAGCGCTTGAATTTATTGCTTTCTGATCAGATGATCTTGGCGTTGTCCCAGTCCATAATGTGCTTATTTGTTTTGCAGCGGTCTGATGTAGCGGATTTCAGGTTTATCTGCTCTGCTTTTTCCTTTTGTGATCTTGTGAGTCTTCCTTTGGTTTCTTTTTCAACTTCTTTTTCATGTTAAATTTGATCTTGTGTTAAAAGTTCTCCCTGTCTCTCCTATGTATGTTTTCCTGCACGTCTTAGAAGGGATCTCATAAATTACGTTGCACCTTTTGTCCGCACTGATCTTGTCTTTTGGATGAACCAAAAGCTTGCGGAGTTTTGTATGTGTTTTTACTATTGTGTTGATTTTGTGTTTTTTCATTGTCTCTGTATACGTTCACTGATCTGCCTGATATATGGTATGATCACCATGTCTTTATTTTCTTTTTGTTCGTCTTTGTTTTTTACTTGCTATGCTCCCTTGGTTATGGCCTATTTTGGGTATTAGGGCGTTGCATACGTGTTGTTCTTCCTTCTGTCTGTCCTCTTCCTCGGTGATGATGCTGGCTCATTCAGAAAGGGTTCTGACAATGGATAGTTTGTGTGTTGTTGGATGTTCTGATGTCCAAAGCAAGTATTGGGCTCTGTGTATGTTTTTTTTTGTATATTTTTATGCTGCCATCCTCTTTGTGGTGAATTTTCATGTCCAGAAAGTTTATGGTTCGGTTTAATTTTATGCTTCCCGTGCTGTCTGTTTGAATCAGGTGATCCATGAGTTGCTGTGTATGGCCGGTTTTGATTTTTTCTATGTCATCCACATATCTTTACCAGAGCGTCGGCTTGTGTTGTATGGGTGCGTTGAAAAGACAACATCAACTGCAACGAGGGGGCTTTCTTGCTGTCCCACACATGGGACTCTCTCCTGCAAGGACCACCGGGTGGAGGGAGGCGTGGCCAAGATACCACCAGCTGATAAAGACAGGTCACGACGGACGTCGGATGACACTTTTGAGGAAGACTGAAGATCCCAGTCGAAACATGTCAAGGTAATTACATCACCAAAAAGTTTTTTGTCCGATTAAAAGAAAAATCGCTACCTGTTTTTAAACTAGTGGACAAAAGGAACCTAGTCAAGCTTATGAAGTTTACAGGACATTCAGGGGCCTTTAAGGTACCGTTTCCAGGATTGGGTTTGTTTCAGTAAACCCTGATCTTCATTGCTTTTCCACAGCTATCTATACTTTTACCCGGTAGGCAGCGTATTGACCGGATACCAATGGATGCATCAGCAACGCAGTAGTGTGATGTCATAGTGGTGCGACGCCATCCGTGAATCATAACAAAGAAGAACACAACACAGAAACAAAGGAAGAGAATGGTGGACATCCAGGAGTTTGTGTTCTTTCTTCTTGGCATGTGCTTTTAAACAACAAAAAATCCACCGTATCTTTAAACATGGAGATGTCGCCGCTTTGTTCTTAGTACCGAGCCGTGCAGAAAGTGATGACTCATTCAACCAATCAGTGGATTGCAGCGTGTCAAGTTCCACCCTTTTGGGTTGGATCAGTAAAATTGGGACCCAAACGGAAGGGTCCCAAAAAAGTGGGACGGTTTGGGTCGGATATGCTGGTATCCTTCCCAGTTCACAACATACTATAAGATGAGACTATTTTTAGATAGTTTAGTGGCAGGAAGTGCCACATCATGCAATGGTAACTACGACTAATGAGTATAAAGCCTATACATATCCATGAAGTAGCAAGTAACAGTAAGGCCAAATCCCATTTCTCTTTTTTACCCCTACCCCTTCCCCTTCTCCCTTCCCCTTTGCCCCTTAAAACAGGGCTACAAGGGGGATGGGCTGAAAGTTAACCCCTAGAAATTAGGACACTCCTTCAACAATCTAATACGTCATCCGTAGTCACCGATTTTATCAGGTCCCGGAGTTAAGGCCCGGTCACACTGCCTTTCACGGGCGTATCGCGGCTGAATCACGGCCAGAAATGTCTGCCCGTGAAGCAGACGCTGTTGGACGCTTTGAGATCGCGA
>JBBBVU010000026.1:3177255-3187548 GCA_037177055.1 Atherinosoma microstoma
CCCCCCCCCCCCCCCCCCCCCCCCCCCCCCCCCCCCCCCCCCCCCCCCCCCCCCCCCCCCCCCCCTCCCCCCCGCCCTTACGTTACAGTAAAAAGCTTGAGTTGGTACTTCAACTTTTACAGAAGTCTTTTTAAACCCTAGCTTCTGTACTTTTACCTGAGTTCTGAATTAAATGTTCATGGATGACATGAAACCAGAAGGGCGACACATTTATTCTCCCCTCTGCAGCTGGGTGACGACCCCCGCCATGCTGGCCCACCTGTCCTGCCAAGACCATCGAACACCTTCACTTCAGCCAACAGGGGTCAAAGCCACGAAGTTGTGCCAGTGGGTGAGTATGTGCACCCGTAGACCCAAAGCAGAAATAAGCTCTGACTGATGAGTCCTATCCAGGCTCTGATTCCTTGTTTGTTTCATTGAGGACTACACCTGAAAACCCCGACAACGTTGTTTTAAGCTGCACCATCATAAATTTTCACCAGTTTTAGTTTCAGAGATGCAGAAAGTCGACAGTGGTCCAGCCTGGATCATCTCTAGTCTGACTCAGTGTTATATCGAGTTCATTAAATGTCAGAACATAAATGGAAGCTCCAATATAAAGCAAAAGATGAGCTTAAACAGTTCGAACCTCCTTAAAAGTCAGTATTTGGCTTTATTCTTCAACACAGAACGACCCCTATTGGACCAGCTGGTCATTTCTGTAAGTAGACTTCAGGAATAGTTCTCCAGCCTAGAGTCTAGAAGTCTAAGTATTAGCATGGAAGCAGGATGAGAGGATGTCTGCATTCATAAAGCTGACAGTCCAACCTGTCAGGCTGTTGAGCGATCCTTTAAAGTGGCTCCCTTGGACCAATTTTATGTTTGTAATGAAGGAAATTACTCCGCGATATTTAATTGAGGCTTGTTAAACCTGCCGGTGTCTGCCGGAGGCTTTTCACCTCAGTGGATCCAAAGTAAATAAATAAACAAATAAACAAAAACTAAATTACGTTTTCTTTCTCCTCCAGCTTACAATGACAAGATTGTGGCGTTTCTACGGCAACCAAACGTCTATGAAATTCTGCAGGAGAGGCAGCCTGACTTCAGTCGGAACCGTATGCTCAGGTACGCAAGCATGCGAATGTTAGCATTTGTGTTAGCATTAGCTTTGATTTGCTTTCTTGAGGTTGAGTTGTGATCTTGGTGCTCTGAATATATTAAGGATCATCAACATGTCAGTTTTCTATTGTTTATATCTGCTAGCATGGTTCATAGGCCTCAGCAGCCCATGTATCTGTTAATAACAACCCTGGATCATGCCTCAGCTTTCCTAGAGCGAGACAATCAATATTTTGAAGGCATAAAAGACTATCTGACAGATTGATGAATGCAAACAGTTTGAAAAAAAAGGGAAAAGTCAATAGAAACAAAAAGAAGCTGTTGATGTGCCAACAGGGAGAAGGTGCAGCTGATACGGACAGATGGGGTGTCGGGACTCACCCGGCTGTCCGGGGACGCCGATCTCGTCATGCTTCTCAGGTGCGTTACTTCATCCCGGTCACCTCCGCAGGATCTTTGCTTCCTTATTTTACTTTTTATTCTCTGTTTTCCTTCCTTCCTGGTTACATATTTGATTTTTTTCCCTGCTGGATGTGTTTTTCTCTTACTGAAAAAACAGCTTTTCCCTTTTGTTTTTGTTTTTTTTACTTCTGGGACTTATTTGCTTCTTCTGACCCTTGAAATTTCAGCATGCTGAATTTCTTCTGTCTCCGTCTCCCCTGCAGTCTGTTTGAAGATGAAGTCATGTCCTATGTGCCTCCTCATGCCTTACTTCATCCCAGCTACTGTCAGTCACCGCGGGGGTCGCCGGTTTCCTCCCCACAGAGTTCACCTGGTAAAATATATGGAGAATATGAGATAATAATATTAATATAGTATGGAAAATGCGTCATATGCTAGTAGCATTATTAGTAATTCTAGACCAATTAAGCCATAAACACATTCACTTTTATTCACATTAGGAATGAGCGATACCAGATTTTTCCCTGTAATATGATACTATTAGTTTATGGCTCTTTTTTCTCAATACTGATTCCAATATCAATCATTTTTGTCCCTTAAAGGAAAATCAGGATTGTACAGTTTGCAACAATATCTTTATTGTAAGGGCAGAATGAAATATAGATCAAACTCAAGAACATAAATACTTCAAAGAATTTTTTTTAAACAAAAATAAATTATACTGATCAGTGAATGAACAAAAATAAGATTAAAAATTATTTTAGAATAATTAAACTCAGAATTAACATATGATTATTTATGAAATTAAATTAAATGAAATATACTTTATTTATCCCTCTTAGAGGGAAATTATTGCGTTATATTTATTAAATTGGGGAAAAATAATAATAATATGATAAATATGATAAAATAATGTATAATAACCTGCATTTAACCAGTAAAACATCAAAACAAAACTCCATCATCATGACATCATGACATCTGATTGGCTGACATGATCATGTGACACAGCAGGAACACACTGTGGCTTCACACACGTCTTTATTGCCTCAAACTCAAAGTGAAAACAAATGGCATGTTTTGTATCAGCAGAGTTGTATCTCCATGTCCAAAAAAGACATTTTGATTAACCGATATCGAAATATCGAATCCAGAGTATTGATACGCCCATCGATAATTAACATGGTTAGGCTTCTCTAAAAAGTTGTCTCATGTATCCTGGGTTGACTGGGAATATTGGTTGTGCAGGTTTTTTTGGGTTGAGGCTATAGAAGACCAGATGTAGTGTCCTGAGTTTTGTAAGATAATAAATCTTTAAAAATTTAGTCTTGTTTGATTGTTTATAAAACTTTACTGTTCACACAAGAATCTGAATTAGAAGATGATTCCTTGGTCCGTGTTTCATAGAGTTTAATGTTTCTATTATCAAGCTGAAAGTTGTCAGAATGTATTTTGTAACAATTAATTCTGACTGTGCACAAAAATAAAAGCCAGAAACACAAAATAACTTGTAAAAAAAACTATAACAGACATTATTTAAGACATCTGAGCCTCAGCTTCTCTTTCTGTTCGCCTGTAGGGACTCAGAGAGCTAACGCTAGAGCTCCTGCTCCCTACAAGAGAGACTTTGAGGCCAAACTACGCAACTTCTACAGGAAACTGGAAACAAAAGGCTACGGCCAAGGACCGGGGAAGCTGAAGTACGTTGCGTGTTTATTAGCGGAGATACGGTCGCCTTCCTGATCTGCTTCTGTGCTAATCTGTTTGGATTTTCTCTGGCTGCATCTCAGACTCAGCATCCGTCGTTATCACCTGCTGGAAGATGCCTTCAACCAGATCATGTGCTACTCCCGCAAAGACCTGCAACGCAGCAAGTTCTACGTCAGCTTTGTCGGGGAGGAGGGGTGAGTAACCGGGAGGGTGGAAGGGGAGAAAAGAGAAAATTCTGATCCGCGATAAAACCAAAAATAACAATTTTGAAGTCAATTTTATTTATATTTTACTTTTCAAGAACAAATGTCACAAAGTTCTTCACAACAGTAAAAAAAAACTAAAAAACATACAGTGATTAAACATTAACAATATTAGGAACAAAATAAGATAGAACACAACGATGAAAAGTAAAATGAATAAACAAATTAAAAACAATTATATCATATAAAAGAGCAGAAGCATGAGAAGATTAAAACCTCTTTTCTACTGGTAAAATTGTTTTTTACTCACTAATCAATCCAGGCTGACATGACTGTGGTTGTCATGGACACTGATGGAAACACAATACATGGGTGCACACTCTAAGTTTAACTGAGAATGCAAGGAACAGCAGGACGTGTCTCTTTTCCTCCCTTCCCTCATTAAACATGTTGAATTATAAACTGCAGACTGTAGTGGCTGCTGAGATCTTTTCTTTCTATAAAGATTTAAAGTAAAATCATCAATACTGGTCATTTTAAACTGGTTTTGTTCTAAAGGCCCAACTCTACAACCCCAATTCCAAAAAAGTTGGAATGTTGTGTGAAATGTAAATAAATGATTTATTTTTAGACAAGTTTCTAATTTTTTTTAATCATTTTTCTCCATATGTTTATTGAAGTTTTTTCTCATTATAATATACAAATAACAGAACAAATGAAAAAAGTTACAAAGCTCAGTGCAACTGGTGTTGTTGTTGTCCACAGTTAAACAAAGATAAACAAAGATAATGTTTTTAACTGTTGAAGCCATGGTGGAGTTATTAAAAAGACACCTGAGCACGATGGTCACATGCCGGTTTGCTTTAGATAAGTTTCTCACTCATCCGCATTTATTTATTTTAAAATAAATGATCTATAACAGTAATAAATGATTCACAAATCTCATGAATGCATATTTTATCCCCAATAGAACGTAAACAACATAGCAGATGCTGAGAATAATAAACTATTGGATTCTGTTTTTATTTACATTTTATTCAGCATCCTTACTTTTTTTGGAAAAGGGATTGTAAAATATTAGAAAAGTTTTTTTTGTTTTCAAATTCTGGACTTTTACACAAAGAAAGGCGTAAAAAACAATAATATCTGGACTGTCAGGAAAACTAAACCTATTTTATTGCTTCTTCTTAAGTTAAGTGTAGTTTTCCTCTTTCTGCTGCTAGATGTGATTTTATGTGTCTGTGAAACGGTCAAGTTAGAAAAATAAAGATAAGCATCTGCTTATCTTTCAGTTTGAAATCTATATGTTGAGGGAAATAAGCCTCTGTAGCGAGAACAAAAGAACAAGATAAAAAAAACATGACAGAAAAGCAGAAAGCCACACCGCATGTTTTAATCAATAAAAGCTCCAGAAATGACTAAAAAACTACCAATTGAAATAAAACATTTGTGGTAAATTTAAAAGAAAAAAACTCCTGATACTTCTACACAGTATGTTTTAAGCAATGACATCTGCAACGTTCAGTCAAGAGCACTTCCTGTTCATACATTCTTCTTTTTCCATGGTGAAAGCCAGATAAAGCTGTTGTAATACCTAAACCAGCCACTAGATGGTAGTAAGTGAACAGCAGACATGTACAGCAGAAACCACTCAAACTGTTCCAACTCAGATAAAAAGGCAGCTTGACAAAGTTTTCATAAGGAAGGGTCTTTTAGCTTTTGTTGTCATAGTTACAGGTTGTTCCCCGTGGTGTTAATGGTTACTGTTTCAGCAGCACCAGTTCCCAATAAAAGTTAAAAGCATTGTCCAGTTTAATCTGATTCTCCATAATCTGCTTGTGACCCAATAAAAACCCAAAAATCTGAATAAATCATAATATTCTGTACCACACTGGTTAGTTGTAACAATCAGAGGACTAATGCTGAGAATATACTTGTTTTTAATGACACACATGCATGTTAAACTGGGTGCCTCGCATATTTAGTATTTATATAAGGCTTTTTTTTGTATTAAAGTTAGCAGTAGGGACCGTGTGGGTACTAATTTGACGGCAGTAAAAATGACGGAAAGTTTTAAAGACAAGACATAACGTGCTTGGTGTAGGGGCTTTATCAAATCAAATCAGACTTTATTTGTATACAATGAAATTAAACATAAGTAATATATAAATCCATAAAAAGTACATATGGTACATCATTAAATTAGTTAAGAACAAAGATATAAAATAATAACTAAATAGATTAAAGAAAATAAAAAGAAAAATTCAATTAAAAGCTAAGCTAAAAAGGTCTTGAGCCTCTTTTTAAAAACATCTACAGTCTCTGCAGCCCTGAGGGCCCTGAGGCCGTCTGGCAGGCTGGTCCACAGGCGAGGGCCATAACGAGGCCTCACCGTGTGTTTTAGGTATAATTAAAAAGCTGGTACCAGAGGACCCCAGGGTCGCGAGGGCTCATAATTTAAAAGCAGATCAGATAAATAAGAAGGCCCAAGAAAAACATTAAAACACATTAAACCACTGAAAGAAACTTAAAATCAATCAAAACACCTATGTTCGTTTTCTTCTGCCATGACCTCAAATTTGACCAAAGACGAACCTCATCTATCATCACGCTCTGACTGATATGAGCTCATCTAAGATGCCCCCTCGTGGCTTCCTCCAGCAACAAGCGTAGTACACCAACAAGTATGCGAACTAACCAAATACATGTAATCCGTCGCACATACCTGACATGTTTCTACGGTAACCCTTCCGTCTTCATCAAAGGTCAGGACGAAGATGGACACGGAAATGTTTCCATTGAAACATGTCGAGTACTGTTTGTGTGTCTGATACAAACCAGGAACTAAGTATGTGAACAAAAACACTCACATGTTGCCTACATGAGGTTAAAAAGTGAGCACATTCTCAGCCTTATAATAAACCCAGTACTACTGGCAATGGAAAATATTTCATTGTCCTGTAAATGCAGGTGATACACCCGCATTTTTTTTTTTAATTCCCATTTTTTTGAATGTGAAGTCTTTATTTGGCCCTTTGACAAGTTGTTTTTTGAAAAAATTAAAACAAATTATTTTGCATATCTACCATTTATTTCTGTGATATTTCAAAATAATTATAGTCTTCTGCCTCCTGGCGTCCACCAGGGGGCAGAAGACAAGTATCAGATCATGTACTGCAGGGTTCTGAGTAAAGTTTTTTACCATAAAATGATGCAAAATGTCTCAGAAACTCTACATATCAGACGTATGTCTGGCAGTAGAGGGTAATACACGTTCCTTCTGTAAATGAATGCGTATTTCTGTGTGTGTTTCAGGCTAGACTACAGCGGGCCTTCCAGAGAGTTCTTCTTCTTGGTTTCCAGGGAACTGTTCAACCCTTATTATGGTCTGTTTGAATATTCTGCCAACGACACCTACACCGTTCAGATCAGCCCCATGTCCGCCTTCGTAGATAATCACCACGACTGGTAAGACTTGTCGTCTGTTCACACACACACACACACACACACACACACACACACTGAACAGCAACCTAAGCTGTAGGTGGAACTTTTTCTCTTGCGTGTTCGTCAGGTTCCGGTTCAGCGGTCGCATCCTTGGTCTGGCTCTGATCCATCAGTACCTCCTGGATGCCTTCTTCACCAGACCTTTCTATAAAGGCCTCCTGCGCATGTGTGTTGACCCGCAGGGAACCAATCCCATCACACGAGAATACATTCATACATATCTGCAAATATTTGTGATATTTACCCAGTTTTATTTTTTTTTACTCTTCAGTCCCTGTGAGCTCAGTGACCTGGAGTACCTGGATGAGGAGTTCCACCAGTCTCTCCAGTGGATGAAGGACAACGACATAGAAGACATGCTTGACCTCACCTTCACGGTCAATGAAGAGGTTTTCGGACAGGTCGGAGTCTGAGTGTGTGTTTGTGTGTAGAATCGTTTATCACTGGGTCAGTTTACCCCACATTAACCAACTGGGACCTCATATCTCTGGTTGACTCTTCGATATGAAACAAAAAGATGTAGAAACTTCCTTTCTCTTGTAAAAGAAACTCCTTTCAACCACATTCATGGGATATGATAATTACAGCTTCCCTTGTGAGTAAACAACACATCCATCGCAGTAAATGGGAGAAACAGGCACTATTTTGTTTGGTTTGTTCAGGGTTTTATGTCTTATTAGTCATTTGGTCATGTGTTTATAAAAAAGACAAGTAAATGAAGAATTGCTCCAAACAATAGAAAGTAAGTAAAATGTGTTTAAACAGCACCTTTCACGGGTTAAACGCCACAAAGTGCTCGACAGTAGTCATATGGGATTCCTTTTATTCTATAAAAGCAAACATAAAATGCAGCATTAAACAAAAATACATCAGACTTGTGCTTTATTACATTAAAAGTCTGCATAAAGCTGCTTTTAAAGGTTCATATGCAGATTCTTAGCGTCTAGGGACCTCAGAAAATGTCGTCCCAGTGTAAGAAATGTTGTCTGTTTCTAGTAAATCACGTTAAAACAGAGGAGAATGAAAAATATTTATCTACGCTAATTTCTTTTCCCCCATCTGATGGTGAATAAAAACGCTAACAATGATTTAATGCACACAGATGCCGTCGATCCTTTCTAAACACTCATGTTTGCATTTGGGTGCAAATGTTTTTTTTGAGTGACTGAGAAAGTTTATTTGAACATAATGAAAAAATATGAAAAAAAAAAAGGAAAACAGCAAAGTTCAATAAGAGTGACTGAAAGCATAAACGTATCTAATCCCAGTAAATTAGAACAATTTTCAATCATTATACCGTAATCATATTCATTATTGATAATAACCAACCATGCACATCATCATCTTATGATAAATAATACATGTTTATAAATCTAGCTATTTCATAATAATCATGCAACTAACTACAATAACAGTAATAATGTTAAAAACTGTATAAAAACAGGAAAAAGTAAAAAGTAAACCCCTTCTTGGCGAGCTGCATTTTTATTCACGTATTTAAACCGTCGTTTAAATTTGCCCTGCTCCTTTGAGCAAGGCTTAAAAATAAACAGCGTTGTCCCGGTCTTGTCTTGGTTCTTAATAGAAGTTTATTATACCTGTTATATTTTGTAAAGGTATATTTTATAAGGGCTGAGCGGCCCGGAAGGATTATGAAACTGAAAGCAAAAATAGCTTAAAAAGTTTTGTAGAGACATGATTGAACCCGTTGGTACCAGTCGTCCCCTGGGTGGGACACGACTAACACATATATTCTACTCAGTCTCTCTTCCAAGTCCCGACACATGTTATACACCATTGCAAAGTTAAGATTCATGAGATGTGAATGATGTAAACCATTACACCAGCGAGGGTCCAGTTCAAGTAGTCCAGTAAAATAATTAGTCCACTCCAAGTCTTGTCGTTGGGCATTAGAATAAGTCCCGTCCTGTCCAGGCCATGTTGCTTACAAACAGGCAGGAGTCTCTCCACACATCCCTCCCTGTACCTACTGATGGTCAGTTAATTATCCCCTTCATCTAGGGTTAGGTTGGATAAGAAAATAAGACTCATTGAAATGCCCCGATGGAAAAAAAGTACTTATTTCAATAATATATTTAATGTTTAGTAGAAATAGGAAGCCATGTTATATAGTTTATTGGATTAAAATCCTTTTTTAAGACTCAAATGAATGATTTAAGAGGCAAAAATATTCATTTAATGTCTTTGTGTTTCTGTAGATAACAGAGAGAGAGCTGAAGCCAGGAGGAGCCAACATCCCAGTCTCTGAGAAGAACAAGAAGGAATACATTGAGCGGATGGTGAAGTGGAGAATAGAGAGAGGAGTGGTCCAGCAGACTGAGAGCCTGGTCAGAGGCTTCTATGAGGTTAAAAAAAATCCATCTTTTTACATAACACACTGTAGCTTTGAAAAAGGTTTTTTTATAAGTATTTAATAAGTATTTTCTGCATGTTTTCCAGGTGGTGGATGCTCGGCTGGTGTCTGTGTTTGATGCCAGGGAGCTGGAGTTGGTCATCGCTGGCACGGCTGAAATCGACCTGTCAGACTGGAGGAACAACACAGAATATAGAGGAGGTAGGAAGGAGCAGATTTAATGGCAAACTAAACCAGTTTAAAATGTTTTCAACCTTTTGTCCCTTCAATGACAATATTAACAAAAAAGTGGGACTTTTGTTGTGCCAATGCGATCTTGGGCCAAATGACTGGAGTAGGGAGGCCACTTCCTGTATCGTAATTGTACATTTTCATATCAAAGTATGGGGGGGGGGGGCATTTCAGCTTCTATTTCCATTTTCTTTGTGTTGTTTTCTTACACACGTGTGTGCACTCTTGAATAAATCAGGAAGTTTTTGCATTTCCAGTTTTTTCCCCGATCCCCTCCCCTAGTGATCTTCCTTACACACAGTTTTATAACGGAGGTTTCTGGACTCTTCTACAATGACCCCGTGCTGTAATAGATGTGTGCTATAGTATTGTTTTGCTGAAACCTACAAAGCCTTCTCTGAAAACGTTGGCAGCATCTGTTCCTTAAACCTGTAGCTCAGATCACTGTTGGTTTAATTATTAACTTTTCATTCTACAAGTTCAAATATCCTCGAGGAAGATCCTGAATCTCATTTCATCCCAGTTTCTTTCTCACTTTTTACTCAAAAGTTGCTTCGGATAAAAGCGTCTGTTAAATAAACGTGACTTTCCCAATGTGCAAGTTTCCAGTTCCTCGTCTCTGTATCACAGTAAACTCACAAATAGGCCTGTCACAATAACAAAGTCTACTGTGCCATCAATTATCTCAGAAACCGTACCGTACCGTCCTCTTCCGCTTATCCGGGGTCGGGTCGCGGGGGCAGCAGCTTGAGCAGGGCAGCCCAGACT
>JBBBVU010000026.1:3223526-3235824 GCA_037177055.1 Atherinosoma microstoma
TGGATGGATGGATGGATGGATGGATGGATGGATGGATGGATGGATGGATGGATGGATGGATGGATGGACGGACGGACTTGTATTAATTGCTTATTAAAGATGGCTCACCTCTCGGCCAAATGGTTGGTTCGGAGTTTCAGCTTATAATCACTGAAGGAACACTCACATGTTAAGAGTCATTAAGGTCACATAGTGTCTCTGACTCACCTGATCAAACTGTTGGTTGTTCAAGTAATCGTCACCTCTGAATTTTTTACCTGTATGACCAAAACAGTTTTGGCCACAAAGTCTCATGTGTTGTGAGATGTCCTGGAGGAAAGTCAAAGCTGCATGTAGTTGTTGGGAAGGCGGTACCTGAGACCCCCTGCTCTGTTCAGATGGGTTTTCCAGTTTAACAGAGATGTTCTACAGAGAGGTCAGTAGAAGAACTCAGGATACATCTGCTATATTCAACGTATCACCCAACCCTAACCTCCCGTTAGCTTTTCCCTAAATTTGTTGTCCCAAACTGCTTGTACAAGCAGCGCATAGACACATTAGTGCCCAGGACATGAACTCACAGTCATGCCTTGATAAAATACATTGTACTGCATTCTTTGTATTCCTTTTGTTAGCACTTTGAGCTCATCCATTTTGTCAGTGGGCAGCCTCTCATTTCTCATGAGAATGGTTGGAAGAAATGGTTTGAATTTGCTCCTCTTTTCTGTCTGCCTATCTTCTGCCCTGCATCCTCCTTGTTTCCTCTTCAACTTCCCTGGGATTTGCTGTGTTATTTCCTCTATTGATTTGGTTTAGGAGAGCTAAATCACTTGATCCCACTGTTGAACAACTATTATTGTGCCATGCATATGGACCATGACAAATCTTTAAAAGGGGAAACAACTTGAGCAGCACAGATTCTCACTCAGTGAGAAAATATCTGCTCACAATTTGCCTTGCCTTGATGGTAGATAGTCTTTTCTAAAAAAGTCAAATGTATCTGTAAATTAATACAGTATGACCTGACTTAGTGCAACTTGCTCCATCTGGCAGCGCATTCTTGAATAGAAAGAGGACCTCTTGTTCATAAAACAGGCACAAACTGGAAGGTTGATCTTTCAAGATTCTTTATTGTCATAAACCACATCAGGAATTTTTTGTGTGTGTTTGGTATCGTCTTAACTCTGCACACTAACATTGCAAAGTTGAGGGAAATAAACAATGTGTGATGCCTTTTGTATTCATATTTGATTGTAGTTTATATATAGTTAGTTGGTGTTCAGCTTTTAAAAATTGAGTTTCAGTTACACTTTAATTTGCAGTGATATTGTTTTTAATGTTAGAAACTTCTAAAATCAATGTTCAGCTTCTCTGATCAAAGATGTGTTTAACATGTAAGTTCATCATACACATGAACCAGATGGAGTCCATCAGTAGTATCATCACTAAATGTGTCCTTCTTATTGTTCCAGTTTGAATCTTGGGGATTTAAAGCATCAAGAGAAAACCAGCTTCTTTGTGAATCTGCTCTGTGTAACATCAGAAAGAGATCAGCAGACGGGAGAGAAGATGCTGGAGATGCTGTCATCAGTCTGCACATATCAGACATTTCCTTTTATTTTCAGTTACATGGACTTTGCCGATGAGATTGATGATTTCAAAGTATGTCAGTGTGACTTCCTGCTGGATCTGTACTTCCAAACGAAGGATTGTGAGACTAAAACAGGTCTGAGTCTCCTTCCATCGTTCCAGCCAGTTTTCCAGTCAGTTCCTCAAGTTTGGTTCATCAGCCTCTCAAAGAGAAAGGCCTCTGTCTACCTGGAAGTGCTGAAATTCCAGTCAGAGAAGAAACGAGTGAAGCTGACAGACTGTTCAGATGAAGAGAGCGAAGTGAGGAGTTTCCTGCAGTGTCTGCCTCATATCTCACACCTCAGGTAAAACTGTAGTTAAACCTACAGATTAAGAGCTGAGTTCTCAGAAACCAGATTTCAATTATGAATACAACCATGCTATTATAAGTTCTCCTGTAGAAATTCTGTCATCACTGTTATATTTACATGTTGTGGTCTTTTCCATATAGTTTCATATTTCAGTTAAAGTTAATTTTTGTCCCATTTCAGAGGGAAACGTTGTATTGTGTTAATTTTATTCTTTAATTTTTTCTTGCCTTGGAATGTGAATTTTATAAAATTGTTTTTCATGTTTATATTTCCTCATTAGGACTTTATCTGCATGGTTTCATATTAGATTGATGAATTTTAGCTTTGAGGTATTTTAGGAAGAAACATGTTCAGGTTCTTCGTCCAGTCCAAAGCACTTGTGGTTTTAGTCCACTAAACAGTAGAATGATCTAACTCTGGAGTTTACTCGTCCTAATCAAGGTTTCTGTCTGAACAGATGAACTACACAGAAGAATATTTGAGTACATTTGATTTGATCATAAATATTTAGCTTAAAGTTTTTGGAAACGTGCCAGTCAATCTGACTGGATGGGAAGAAAGAAAGTATGTGAAGAATAAGAACTCTGTGGCTGAGTGACAAAATAGTCATGTTAATACCTCCTCATACACACAGGCAAACAGACGGTTAAAGTCCCAGTGTGTGAGAATTACTCCCATCTAGTGGTGCACTAATTGAATGCAAACAACCGACACGTGCTCTCTGGCGCCTCGCCATCTCTGCGCGTTGTTACCACTAATGAAGCTGCAGAGAGTCATAAATATGAAAACATCAACATCTTGCACAAGTTGGAGTGTCCCATCAGGTGATGAGACACAGAACGATATTATTCTGTTTCCTTACTGATGCCGGTAAGTTACAAGCGTTCCCTCCATGAATCTGGTATCAAGCTACTGCTTATAGCTAACGTCATCGTGTGAAATCGTTTTTCGTGACCTGCAGACTCAGAGATGATCTGATGAAGGGAGAGGTAGAGGCAGTCTAAGCAGGGTTAGTGAACCTGTTGGCGCTGCAAGAGGAAAATCTTGTGCTGTAACCGTAGCAACGGAGCTTTTCCACTGTAGGCTAACAGGTTAGCCGACTCTCCCGTTTCATATAGCAAGTGACAGTAAATGATCCGACTGAAACGTGAGGATAAAGTAGTTGCTGGACTATCCTGCCCTGTGTTTAACATAACCCCAAAATAAACTTCACTCTTGGACTGAGTGGACTTACCTGTCCAGCAGAAGGCTGCAACTTCCGCCTCTCCCTCATGAATTATCTCCATCTTGTAAACGCTACACAGACGTAAACTCTCGTTTTCTCCCAGTTATTATTACTTTTTCTTTTCTTGGTTATTTTTCCTCCCTCTCGCGGGGCAAAGAGTATGGATGGGTCCTCCTTTTCAATAGAAAATGGAAAGGTGAATGATCCACGGTCGGATGCTTGTTCCTCCTAATCCCCCAACAACACACCGGGATTCACAGCTAAAACACCTAGTTTGTCAAGTTTGTCCCGTTTCGGCTACCGTATTCAAAGATGGCGATGCACCATGGCAGCCTTCGGTTGGGTGCACCGCCACCTATGTATTTATAAATGATGAAAGTGATACTTGATTAATAAAAAGCCAAATAAGTTACACACTGTACCTTTTTAAAGCTGATGTTGGAGATTTTTTTCTCATTAACTAAAAAACAAAAAGTGTTTTCTCTCAATTTAATTGAACAACATCTTAATGAACAAAACAGTCATATTTTTCTGTCTTTTAACTTGCGACTGGAGTGAACTTTACTGACCATGATGAAGATTCTAGTAGCTTTACAGAGAACAATTCAGATTAGACTCCAATGAGTCTTCATCACTTTGTGTTGAACATGCAAGTTCATCATATACAGGACAGACATGTAGAAGATGGAATCCATCAGTAGTGGTTTTATTGATGCAGCTGAGATCATTTCATCACCAAATGTTTCCTTCTTTTTGTTCCAGTCTGGATCGTTGTTGCCCAGATTTTCAGGAACAAACCGGGTTCTTTGTGAATCTGTTCCTTGCAGCAGCAGAGAGAGAACATCAGACAGGAGAGAAGATGCTGGAGATCTTATCATCAGTCTGCTCACATCAGACATTCCCTTTTAATGAGGGATACACGGGTGATTCAGATCAGTGTGACTTCCTGCTGGATCTCTTCTCCCAGATGAAGGACTGTGAGACTAAAACAGGTCTGAGTCTCCTTCCATCATTACAGCCAGTTTTCCAGGCAGCTCCTGCAATCTGGTGCACAAAGCTCTCAGAGGGAAAGACCTCCATCCTCCTGGAAGTACTGACACTCCAACCAGAGAAGAAGCCAGTGAACCTGATAGACTGCTCACATGAAGAGAGAGAAGTGAGGAGTTTCCTGCAGTGTCTGCCTTATATCTCACAGCTCTGGTAAATACCTTTTTTATTGAATTACATCTACAGAACAGGAGCTGAGTTAGAAACTAAGATCAAACTCTACAATGTAATTATAAGATCTCCTGGATATTTCTCTGTCATTAGTGTAATATTTAGGCCCGTCAACCGAAGGTGGTATGAAGGCCTATTGAAATTGTAGTGTTTATTATTATTTTTCTGTCAAATGAAGTCTATTTTTGAGGGCTTCAATGTGCACAAAAATGTAGAAAAAATGTGCGTACCACTCCAGACTGGAGTGAAAATTTCAATATTTTTTGGGGTACTCATACTTGGGCCAAGCAAGGGAGCGCCACCTTGTGCACCACCTTTTGGCAGCCCCATCCCTGCATTACAGCCACATGCCACATACCCAGTACTACGGCTGTAATACTGACCCAGTACTAACATCTTTTGTACATACAAATTTCTCCTACACAGTTCATCATACAGTTATGATATTGAGTCACATCCTGAACACAACCCAAGGTCAATAATTTGTCAACGCCAGAGTCCCGCCCACTTACAACAGGAAGTTTTAGTTAGTTTTTGCAGTTTTGTGTCCTGCTTCTCAAAAATTTACCCCATCGATTTAAAATTTGTCAAATCATGTAAAATCTTATCATAATGCCATAGTAAAAAGAAATTATCCTCTTTCGCCAAGGCTAGCCATTGGAGGCCTGCAACGGGCAGGAATTCCCGCGGGTCCCACCACAAATGTTGCAGGATCAAAACAGGAGTCAAAGAATCGGTCAAGAGCAGGTGGTCAGACCAAAACATGTCGGGTCCCTCATCCTGCACATTTCCTAAATGACTCACAATTGCATGCGAGACAGATTGAAGCAGATGATGATGTTTTTTTTTCTTCTACACAGCAGTCTGAACAAATGAAAGTTGCTTGATTGCAATACTGACAGAATTCTGTTTTTCAAAGTTAACTTCTGGATATGATTCAGAGCGCGAGGACTCGGCTTCTTTAGTTCTGGAGAGGCCGGTTTTAAGTGGAACCTGACTTGGAAAACTGCTGTATGACCTTGACCACTGTGCTGTAGCTCAGTTTCAGTGTTACAGTCTTCATATAAACTAGGCCATCTTTGTGGACAGCCACAAGTCTGTTTCTCAAAGAACTTTGCCGTGAGGTATCATGTTGAACATCCAGTGGTCAGTATGAGAGAGGTGTACTCAACAACTAACCTGTGATAAACATGTTTGTATGGTCTAGTCAAACAGGTAAAAACTGCAACATTATAAATGAAACTATGGCTCTGCATATTTGAACAACATGCACATGTATCACTAGGGGTGTACTCACTTGAGTTGCCGGCTATTCATACCACAGTGGCTGTGTGATGAGTAATTTTTATAGAAAAGTAGATCAATAATGCTATATTAGTTGTACACTGACTACTTTAAGTTATATCCAAGCTTCATTTCCATAGGGCACACACATGAGCCAGACATGGACTAGATGGAGTCCATCACTTGTGAGTTCGGTTGTATTCATGCAGCTGAGATCAAATAATCTCTAAATGTTTCCTTCTTATTGTTCCAGTTTGCCTATTTGGTGCTCAGATCGTCAAGAAAAAAACAGCTTGTTTATGGTTCTGTTGAAAGCAGCAGCAGAGAGAGAACGTCAGACAGGAGAGAAGATGCTGGAGATGTTATCATCAGTCTGCTCATATCAGACGTTCCCGTTTGATGAAAAGTTCACAGATAATAAAGATCAATCTGATTTCCTGCTGGATCTCTTCTCCCAGATGAAGGACTGGGAGACTAAAGCAGGTCTGAGTCTCCTTCCATCATTCCAGCCAGTTTTCCAGTCACCTCCAGTCTGGTTCATTAACCTGTCAGAGGGAAAGACCTCCATCCTCCTGGAGATGCTGAAACTTCAATCAGAGAAGAAAACAGTAGAAGTTACAGACTGCTCACATGAAGAGAGAGAAGTGAGGAGTTTCCTGCAGTGTCTGCCTTATATCTCACAGCTCAGGTAAATACTTTCTTCTTCATAGAGTTAAATCAACAGAACAAGAGCTGAGTTCTCAGAAAACATCATCAGTTACGATTTTGAATTATTTCTTTATGAATTTGTAATCTTTTTCATGTTATGTTTGTTTTATTTATTTATTTTACCTTGGTCTCTGATATTTAGATATCTTTAAAATATGTTTAAACTTACATCTTATTACACATTAAACAAATCAAGGGGATAATTAGTGGTTGTTTAAAAAATGCCATATGTCATTGTAGGTGTCATGTTTCTCAATGAATTCTTTGTAGAGTTTGTAGGATGGTTCAATATCTGAAGGTCCATTAAGTCAAAGCACTCACTCATGGTTTTAGTCCACAGAGCAGCAATATGAATGTTGACTTGACTTGTCTGAATGAAGGTTTCGGTCTGAACAAGTGAACCACAGTGAGACCCATTGTATAATTTTCTGCTTGTTTCTGAGGAAGCAGAAAATGTTCAATTTTATATATGTCAAAACGGAACACTATAATGGAAAACTTGCCATTTATAATCTACATTGTTTATAGATCTAGTGTTCAATTCTTTTTAACATGTTTTATGAACATTGAACCTGTTGTTCACTGCATCAGTACAGCAAGGAATGCTTTTACTAAACATAAGACTAGATAAGTGATCAACTTCTCCCAAAACCAAACCGGGGTTCTGAAAACCTGCTCAGAACAACTATGTTGGATTTTTCAGCACCCTTTCAGCACAAATCTGAGTCAGAAAAGAGTTCCTGTGCTGTGGAAAACATCCTGCCTTGTTCCAGTGCTTATAAAACCCCAACCATCTGAACCAGATGACTACAGACCAGTTGTCCTAACATCTCACATCATGAAAGTCCTGCTGAGACTGTTAACAGCTCACCTCATTAAACAGGTGAACGTCTTTCAGGACCCATTACAGTTTGATGCCATCATCCACTTGCCTCAGAGAGCCCACTCTCAACTGGACCTATCAGGCAGCACATTGATGGTCATTTACTTTCATTTCTCAATTGCTTTTAAAACAATTCAGCTGCTTGGTTTTGTGAGAAGCTCCATAAATTCCAGGTGGATTCCTCCACAACCACATAGATTTATGACTAGCTAACAATCAGACTAAAAGCTTGTGTGTCTGAGATAGTGGTCAGGAGAACTGGAGCCCCACAAGGAACCGTTCTCTCCCCATTTCTTTTCATACTGTACACCTCAGACTTCCAATACTTTTCTCGCCTGTTGTCAGCAGAAATATTGCAGAAATATAACATTCTGTTCTTAGTTACACCTTGCAGTGCCCCTCGACACATCGTCAGTGGTGCAAGCTGGTGTCTCCACCCTCCCCCAGATGAAAAGGTTAGATGGGCTAGGCAGCACGTCGTAGACTGCCTGAATCAAGAGTTTAATCTATTGGGGTTCAGCTTTCCGTAGCTCGGTCCATGTGACCTTACGCTCCACAGCTTGCTCCCATCTCTTTCAGGTTCCTTGCTGCTGCATACTTACTATCTGGCTGGCCCGCTTCTCCTCTGCGTTTGTCGCTGTAGGTCTCCCTGACGTGGTGGTCCACCTCGGCTTTGGAGCAATTTAGTTGACCGCTGCACTTCTCCCCTCGCAGCTGTTTTGAGAACCCAGATGGATTTGCTAGGAAGGCAGCTCGCTTCCTGGACCTCTCCTTTCTCTTCCTCCTGTGCCACTCAGTCCTCGTCACGGTCATCAACCTTTTGCTGATTATATTACATAGCTCCGCCAGAGGTCTCCTCTTCTCTTCACTGGCCACCTTAAACTGCTGCCTCAAACTCTTCAGCTGCTGTCTGAGCTGACAGATTTTGCTAGCTCTGTTGTTCATGGTGTAGGATGGTTTCGCTGTAGGCTTCTCTTCTAGTCCAAACCTTTCTGTAGCTAGGCTGAAGATGATTGTGGTCATTGTCTTGAGGCGTTGTTCAGCCTCCCCTTTGGCAGCTGCTTCCAGAATGGTGTCGCCATCTTCATTGAACTGGAGCCACTCCTTGTTCTTGCTTGCTTGGGGCCACTTTACCCAACGGTGTTCTGATGTCCTGTGTACATCTGGTGCTCATATCACCTGGAGGCTCCGGGCACTGCGGGGTGACTCCGGGCCAGGCTTTTCCTGCGTCTCACCAGGCGTAGCTCCTGTGCGCTGTGACTCTGGAACCTTCTGCACACACTTCATCTTGGCCTGGTGGATCTGCAGGCCATGTCAGTTATTACATAACTTGGCACATACGCATTCTATAGTCATTGTGGTATTTCCATTGCCATGTGTCGTCATCCTTTGGTCCATCCAGTGGGATTCTCTTCCGCCCCCCCTTCCGGAATCCCTGAGGGTGTTGCTCCTGTAGGTCAATCTTTAGCTTGATGTGGGTTCTTTCTTCTCAGAAAATGCAGCTCGGGATGCTACCCCTCACTGCCCAGAGCCGTCTTTCTGGCTGTCCGCTGTCTCTCCAGCTGTCACCAATCTATACTTGGTTGTCAACCAGACTATTCCGGGTAGTCACTGGTGGTTCCAGTAAAACATATCAACTTTTACCGGAGTAACACATGTAAACTGTTTGGGTTTTCTCTATGATTGAGAACTCGCAGCTAACTATTGGATGTGCTGTTTGCAGATCTTCTCCTTTACAGTTACATGTCTAGGATGGCACCCATGGTGGTTAAAAAGCACTGCAGTGCCACCTTACTTTAGCTTTCCACTAACTTTGTTATCCAATCTCTTCATACAGTCTTCAGGCAGTGTACAGACACATTAGAGTCTGAGATATTTGTTGCACTCTTGTCTCGATGAAATGCATAATACTGTTTTCTTTGGGTTCCCCTTGTGTCCTTGTTTGCACTTTGTGCATCCATTTGGTTAGTTGTTAATCTCTCATTTCCCATCAGAACCGTTCAAGAAATTGATGAATTTCCTCCTCTTTTCTCTCTGACGTGCTTCTGTCTTGCATCCTCTCCACTTCCTCTTAAACTCGGGATTTGGTGTATTTTTTTCACTCAGTAGTTTGGTTGTGGGGAGCTCAATCAGTTGATCCCACTGGTGAGCTACTTTTCCATTGCCATGGATACTGGTCATGACAGATCTCAAAGACTTCAGTATATGAGGAGAAAACATTTGGCCAGCGCAACCTCTCAATCAGTGTGAAAAAAATGAGCTCATTAGTGGATTGTCTTTGGGAAGAAGTCATTTATATATCAAAACTAATACAGTATGATCCACCTGGTAGTGGCAGGATGGAAAGCTCTCGTCTTGTTTATTCCTAAAGCTGCAAAACACTTCCAAGTTTTCATATCAGTCACCATCAAGCCACCTTCTAAGTTTTCGTATTTATTAAAATACTGTCAAAGTACAGCTTAGTCTTTATTGTTTACAAAAAAAAGTTAGGATAAACGGAGGAATGAGGATTTTTGTAGTTTTCATATCATCAATGCATTTCAACAAATGTCTTCAGTTTTCATTCACCAAAATGAACTCATCATGTTTGTAAGTCAGAAATCTTCATGATAAACTGATCAGCTCTGGACTGTCCTGTTATTATCACTAGAATGATTTGAGATATTATAACATCAATGTCAATAGTTACACATGAAGTAAAATAGTCAACTGTTATAAATATTTGTAAATTATTCATAAATATCTTAATTGTCAGACACCAATAGTCCATCAATAGTGTGTGGTTGTATTCATGCAGCTGAGATTAAATCATCACTAAATGTTTCCTTTCTTACAGGTCCAATTTGGATAATTGGAGCTCAGATCTTCAGGAACAAACCAGGTTGTTTGTGAATCTGTTCTGTGCAGCAGCAGAGAGAGAACATCAGACCGGAGAGAAGATGTTGGAGATGTTATCAGCAGTCTGTACATATCGGACGTTCCCTCTAAATGAAAGATATATGGATGATAAAGTTCAGTGTAACTTCCTGTTGGATCTGTTCTCCCAGATGAAGGACTATGAGACTAAAACAGGTCTGAGTCTCCTTCCATCATTACAGTCAATTTTCCAGTCAGTTCCTCCAGTCTGGTCTATCAACCTCTCGGAGGGAAAGACCTCCATCCTCCTGGAGATGCTGAAACTCCAACCAGAGAAGAAGCAAGTGAAACTGACAGACTGCTCACATGAAGAGAGAGAAGTGAGGAGTTTCCTGCAGTGTCTGCCTTACATTTCACAGCTCAGGTAAATCTCTTCTTCTTCATAGAGTTAAATCTATACTATCTACAAAATCTACAAAAAATTTGGGATGCTAGAAGTTCTCTTAAATCTCTGCCACAGACATATTTGTACTAGACTGCATGTGTCTGCTATGTGCTTGCTGGATTGAAAAAATAATCAATGTTAATATGATATAAAAAGAAAGACAACTACAGCGCACTCTCCATATGGAGATGTAAACAAAAACTTCAATATCAACAAGCATTTAAAAAGCTGCAATCACGTAATTATGTGCAACACAATGACAAACAGTTTAAATCAAATAGTTCCCACATCTGCATTTAACCTGGATTAATAAAATGTTCCTCATTGGCACTGTTGGACAGGTTTGTATATTATCTGTGTACAAACTAGTATAGACCAGCAATATAAGTATTACACTATACACATGTCAGTTTAAGACAGCTTACAATATTAACTAATATTTTATTTAGGTTATACCAGGTTATTCAAAACCTCTGGTATATCCCAAGTTGGAATATTTAGTAGCTTTTCTGTTTGGGCTGACAAGGGATATAACGGTACTGCAACAAACCACAGAGATATTTACAGTAGAAGGAAAAGGGTTTTTACAGCAGGTAGTACCAGGGTCTTTTTTTTTCAGTATGTGCTTTTATTAAACAATCTACAAAAGTGTAAAACCCATATAGTAGTTTTTTGAAACATTATATTTAAACAACAAAAATACAGCAACTGTTAAGCTGACGAAGAAAAACATTCATTCACAATATAATTTTACATAAATGTCATAGAAGTTGTGTTCTCCTCATATTAAATGCTTTCCAGACGCACATGTACATTTAACTTTTATCAGGCAACTTTATAATAAACAGGACATTTTCATTACATTTTCCTAATTATCTTTACTATTTGCTTGATTTACTCCAGAAACATACTGTTTATGTGTATGTTGAGAAGTTGCTGTATCAAAATGAGTTGTCTTACCATAGAAATTAGGGTTACAATACGATTCCAAATACTTTCCTATTTTGCTTTGGTTCAGCATTTGAATAACCTTTATCAGATTTAATGGTTAAGTCACAGACTTTCCCAAAAAGTGTTTTCCTTTGCTTTTCACAAATGCAGGAATGGAATTGTGTTAAAATTTACAAAACAGTGAAATAAATCTTGCCTGGCCGGGCAGTTATCTGGGTGCTCAGCAAGCCTAAACCTCTGATCCAAGAATCACCCCTGTCTGACACTGAGAAACTGAAACCAAGGAGTATAAGTACATGGAACAAATGAGCAGCAGGTGAGGGAATCAGCCACAGAAACCAGGACTGATGAAGTAAAGTTAAACGGAACCCAAGGGTTTAAACTAAACAAAATTTCACAGGAAAACAAAACAGAAAAAAACAACCAAGAACTATTCACAAACAAAACCCGCAGACCATGAAAGATGGAGTCCATCAGTATGTGTGGTTGTATTTACGCAACTGAGATCAAATCATCACTAAATGTTTCCTCCTTATATTTTCAGTTTGAATCGTTGGAGCTCAGGTGTTCCAGAACAAAACAGGCTGTTTATGGTTCTGTTGAAAGCAGCAGCAGAGAGAGATCAGCAGACAGGAGAGAAGATGCTGGAGATGTTATCATCTCTCTGCACATATAAAACATTCCCGTTTGAGGACAAGTTAACCGATAACAAAGATCGGACTGACTTCCTGCTGGATCTGTTCTCCCAGATGAAAGACTGTGAGACTAAAACAGGTCTGAGTCTCCTTCCATCATTCCAGCCAGTTTTC
>JBBBVU010000026.1:3273902-3288159 GCA_037177055.1 Atherinosoma microstoma
TTAGATTAATGAGAAGTAAAAGTTTAAAACAGCACAACATATTATAAACTAAAGAAATAAAAAAAATTTAAAACAACCTCTACCTACATAAGCATATACAAGCATAGTAAGATACAGCCTGATTATACAAACAGACATGACAATACAATACAAGAGCTAATGTAAGATATATCAGAGGACAAGATGTCTTTGGACTTTTCACAAAAAAACGTATCTCAGACGTATTGATCAGTTTTCTTTTGAGACGTGTTTTAAAATTTGAAACAAATCCCGTGAAACCTTTGAAAGCTGCTGATGTGGTTGTAGCATCAACATCAGAGGATAAATTGCACATTTCATTACACATATATTTATATTCTTTATAACTGAATCTGAAATGAAGAGGAGTTCATGTGTATCTCCATCATTTATTTTAGACAGGACGTGTGTAAAGGTTTAGATTTCTATTAAAATTGCCAATTTGATATCAAACTACTGCACTTTGCCCTCTTTAAATCCAAATTGATGAAGTCTAACCGGTCAGTATTACAGAAGTCTGTTGCATTTATTTGAAAAACAAAAACAAAATGCTCTTGTTTTATTTACACGACAGGTTAGTTTTACATTTTAAAAAATCTGTTAAATTTTTCTGGGTTTATGAAATAATAATAATGAAAAAAGTCTATTTTTTTCTGAATTTACTATATATTTTTACAAAATAAAAAAAAAATCGACTTTTTTTTTTTAATTCATTAAATCATTTTTTAAAAAAAATCAAAATTTTTTAATTGATGAGATAATGTTGTTAAAACAAGCAAAGCAAAATGAGCTTGGTTTTTCAGAAATAAGCAGGTAATTTTTCCAAAAAGAGAAATTCTGTTTAAAAACATCCTCATTTCTGAGTTGACAAGATTATTAAAAATTCCATTAAATCTTTCAATTTGAAAAAATTCTAAAAATGTTTTGAAAAACAGAAACCAGACATTGTAACTTTGCATGAGCGGATCCATCTCTCATGGATCATGTGACCTGCAGCTCTTTGCTCTACAGCTATAAAACGCAGCAGGCTGTGCTTCATGCTACTTTTGCCTTGAAAGTTTGTCAAATCTGAACAAAGTAAGAAGGTAAACACGTGTCTGAGGAGAACAGAAAGAGAAAGACAGTTTAATCTTGCAATAGTGTCATGTGGCCTGTGGGAAGTTACAGGTTTAGCCCCCTAGTGGCCAAAAGGTATACAGTATACCTTTAAGTAAAACTGATAAAAAGTTCAGAGTACCTGCTGTGAGAGAAGGCCAACCCTGTGTTTGACTGACACGTAAAAAGTCCCTGACGGGACGTTGAACCTGACTGGCTCCTGAGATTTCTTCTGCTGGACTCAGACTGCAGCTTGTGGTTCTACAGAAACTTGGCCAGCAGTAATTTGATTGAGAAAGACTTTCTATTAAAAATGACCTCGGAAATACAGAAATACTCAACAGATTATATAAAAAATTTGTCAATTCGAAAAAACTGAGCTTTTCTTTTCTTTTAAGCAAAGCCCCCCCCCACCGAACTTGTGTTTTTTTCCTCCCTTTTTTAGAGCAAAACTTCGGAGGCTTTGGCCAAACTAATGTCACTACAAGCTACAGACGCTACAGTGGTCACTTTGGGACCCGATCACTCCGTCATCAGGTGACACACACGACGCCGACCTCTGCAGAGCCGTAACTCTGCGTCTTAACGTCTTAACTTTGAACGTTTTGGTCTGCCTCAGCGAGGAGCAGGTGGTGGTGGAGCTGGTCCAGCGGGGGGACATCGTGAAGGTCGCCCCCGGAGGAAAGTTCCCCGTTGACGGGAAAGTGATTGAAGGCAGCTCCATGGCAGACGAGTCACTGATTACAGGTTAGAAAAGCTGAATCAGGTTCAGAGTTACGGCCTTCATCAAGTCTTTCGTGTTTACTCGTCTTGGTTCGTCTCGTCCCGTCAGGTGAGCCGATGCCTGTCAGTAAGCGGGTGGGCAGTCTGGTGATCGCGGGCTCCATTAATGCCCACGGCGCTCTACTGGTGGAGGCCACTCACGTCGGAGCTGAAACTACTCTGTGTCAGATTGTTAAACTGGTGGAAGAAGCTCAAACCTCGAAGGTAAGACGCAATGAAAATCCCGATTTTTCTCCCAGCTTCCGAAGTTGATGATGATGAGATTTTATCTTCCTCCTCTGTGTCGACTCAGGCCCCCATCCAGCAGTTTGCAGACAGACTCAGCGGCTACTTCGTTCCCTTCATCGTTCTCGTTTCCCTGCTGACGTTCGTGGCCTGGATGGCCATCGGCTTCGTCAACTTCGACATCGTGAAAGACAACTTCCCGGTGGGTTCCGCTAACCGATGTCTTTCGAAACTGGAACATCTCGCGCGAAGCTCTGACGCTCTGCTCCGCCTCCACGCAGGGTTACAACCAGAACATCTCCAAGGCCGAAGTTATCGTCCGCTTCGCCTTCCAGGCGTCCATCACCGTTCTGTCCATCGCCTGCCCCTGCTCTCTGGGGCTGGCGACCCCGACGGCTGTCATGGTGGGAACAGGGGTTGGAGCCCAGAATGGGATTCTCATTAAAGGAGGAGAGCCGCTGGAGATGGCCCACAAGGCAATGAATGCACCTTACACCCCTCATGTCTTTACATATCAGAGAGAAAACAGGAAATGAGTGTGATATATATATATATACCTCCGCCTTTTCTCCGTTTCCCTTCCAATGGAGACCGTTTCTGATGAGGCAACAGTGGATAGATCAACTAAAGGTTCAGATTTATCTCCCAGGTCCCGGCTCAGGTCTTTGCTGGATTTGTCCCTGTCCTCTTCAGGACTTCACTTTCAGGTCTTGTTCACCTCTAGATGGTTTTTAAGCTTGACTCGTCTTCTTTTGTCCTCTATTTGTCCAGTTTCAGATGTTTTCAGGACCCTGCACACCACGTTGATATGCTAGGTTTTCAGCTAAAAGCTCTTTGGGAATCACCTTGTTGCTGCAAAAAAATCCTATTTTTGGTCTCAGAGTGTTTTCTTTGTTATTTTTCAGAGATGTAGCTGAACAAATGTTAACTAATGATATGTCTTTATGACGGGCTTGAGTTAGGATTCTTTTTAATACTTGAATGACTCATAGATCAGTGTTATGAAGCTTAAAAAAATGAGTGAAACACCAACGGTAAAAAAACCAAAAAGAAAACAAGTCTTTAAAAAACAGCCACAAAGCGATTGAATTGTTGCCAAAGACCATTTTAAAAGATTACTAAATGAATCTGTCTGCTTGGAGGCAAATATAAATAAATGGTGGCTTAAGATTTACTCTGCGGTACTGTATCTATATTTTTCCTTACAGCTTTCCTGCCTCTATAACTAATCTATTATAAATGCTTTAAATGTGCTTTATAAGTAAAGTGGATTGGATTGGATATTATTAGCTTGACAACCTGATAAAAGTTAATTCATGAAGCACATTGTCGGCGAAGCTTAATGCTGATTCTGAATCTATGAAAAGCAGACAAGTTTGTGACGGTTTGGGATTAAAGTGGCAACATCTCTCAGAAAAGTGGAAAATATGAAGAAAAGAGTAAATGATTAATGACCAACACTCATGCAGTTTGTCTGTGGAGCGTTTAGAGTTATAGAAACAAGAATCCTGCATTGTGTTCAGCTATGTGGACGTGCAGCTTGCCAGCCTCAAGGTGCAACTGATACCCATTAATCTTCTTATTTGATTCATGAAAGACTGCTGTTTGACCTCTAATCCTGTCACTCTACAGGCAGAAATCATCTTCTTCTCACACTGATCATATACTGACCCCTTGTGGCCGAAGAGGGAATTTATTTTAAAAAAACCCTGGAAGCTTTTTCCAACTTGGAATCTCTTAGATGTCTGATGATATGAGATATTATGACATGTGTGTGATCTATAACACAACATGTGCTTCTACTTGTCCTCATGCTTCCTCAGATCGGTGCGGTGATGTTTGATAAAACCGGCACGATTACAAACGGCGTGCCGCGGGTGACTCGTGTGCTGGTGTTGTGGGAAATGGCCCGCATGCCCCTGAGGAAGATCCTTGCGGTGGTCGGCACGGCGGAGGCCAGCAGCGAGCACCCGCTGGGCATGGCGGTGGCCAAGCACTGCAAAAACGTGAGAGGCTTCTCTATGCACATCACCTGCCATTTAACGCTGCTTCGCATCCTCATATAAATGAGCTCGAAACCGACAGGAGCTGGGCTGTGACGTCCTGGGATACTGCCAGGACTTCCAGGCGGTGCCCGGCTGTGGGATCAGCTGCAGGGTGTCCAGTGTGGAACATCTGCTGCAGCAGCAGGCCGACGAGTGTTTCCTGCTGTCAGGTGCCACCACCGATGAAAGCATCCTGCTCTCCGAGGGGGACTCCACCTCTATAGGTATCTACCTGGTGTCTCTGAAGGACAAACAACTCATTTCTTTAAAGTTTATGATATGTGTGGACAGCTAGATCACATAAAGCTTTTCAGCTAAACTTTCTATGATCAGCCTCAGGGTTAAAATCGACAGGAAGTTAGATCATGGTGCTAATAAGGTCATGGCTTTGTTCTTCATGCTGAACATGAGGTCATGTTTTGGAGGGATGTGTAACGTTTCACTGCCATCTGTTAGAGCTGCAGGAGCCTAATTGTAAGTTTAAATAAGACTGAAGGCAGCTCAGGTTTCTACATGATAAACTACAGTAATTTCCTGAGTCTGGACTATGATAAAACTGAGATTATTGTTTTTGGAAACCAGACTTTACTAGATAGTTGTACTGTAACACTGCCGCTGGTGACCTCAGTTCCTTTTGTACTTCTTCTGAAAAGTAATCTGGGTTTTTTCGTTGATTCTGATTGAAATTCAGCAAACAAATGAACTTTTTCCCCTGAGACTCTCGCCTAATATCAAGCCGTACCCTTCTCGACCTCAGCTAGAGACAGTGATCCGTTCTTTTATCTCTATGTAGGTCTTTTTAAGTCTTCCGTTAAAATTCTTCAAAATATTCAGAATGCTGCTGCCTGTTTTCATACTGGGAAAAAGCACTTGGACCACATCCACCCGGTTCTTGCTTCTTTGCACTGGTTTCCTGTCCATCTTAGAACAGATTTTAAAACTCTATTATTAGTTTTTTAATGTTTGAATGGTCTGGTCAATATGTATTTGTCTAAGCTCCTGCAGTCTGATTAAATGTTTTTATTCTACAGTCATGTAGCAGACGCTTTTCTTTAAAGCGACTTACAACTGAAAGTGAGAACAACACAAGCAAGAAATCAAACATTATCACTTTATCTTTGTTTATTGTTGCCTGATGTTGTTTTTGTCTGTCCTGTACAGCACTTTGGTCAACTGAGGTTGTTTCAAATATTTTATAGAAAGAAATTTGACTTGACTTAACTTAACTTCATGAAATTAAATGAAGATAGTTATACCTTTAAACCTATAGGGAATAGATGTTATGTAAAACTGATTAAATCATGCAATTACTGATGAGTTAAATTGTCAATTCCAGGCTTTGTGAAGCTTGTTTTTTGGGATTTCAGTGGTCTAAAATACTGTAGTTAATGTACAAAATATAATGACGAAAAAATTCCTCTTTTGTATGAATGGAATTTGATGTATAAATATTGTATAAGGTGGTGTTAAATGGTTTTGTGAAAGGAGTATTAAGTTTTAATGGATCATCTGCACAGTTTAAAGCTCATTAAAATGGCAAGACAAGATTAATTTATGGTTAAAAAAAAGATCTACTAGTATATATTTCTCACTATTTTCACAGATTTCCCACAAGTCTCTTTAGAATATCTGGCTTGCATTTCAAAAGGAAACTTATATCATTCGTAAAAGTAAGAGTTTAATAGATTATTTTCACCTCTGTGAACTTAAAGGGCATATGTCTCTCGAACAACTGAATGTCTTCTCTTCTTCCAGCTGAGGGAGCGTCTTACTCGGTCCTGATTGGGAACAGGGAGTGGATGAGGAGGAACGGCCACCACATCAAAGCAGATGTTGATGCGGCCATGTCGAGCCATGAAACTAAAGGCCAGACAGCCATACTGGTGGCCGTAGACGGTGAGGACGAAACAGACTTAATAACAAAAAAAAACCCAACACATTTAAAATCAAAGTAATATAAACATTCACTACACTTCATTTTGTTTTAAATACAATTCTTTGCATTTCTTTTTTCAAAATTCATAATAAAAAATAAACAAATATTTTGGCACTGATTTAACTCCATACCTTCAGACCTCATTTAATGTTGCGTGTTCTCTTTAGGTGTCTTGTGTGCCATGTTCGCCATCGCAGACACAGTGAAAGCAGAGTCGGCGTTAGCCGTGCACACACTGAACAGCATGGGCATCGAGGTGGTCATGATAACGGGGGACAACAGGCGCACGGCTAAAGCCATCGCAGCACAGGTAATCTGTTCACGAGACAACACCTGGAAACATCATTACATCAACTCAGAGGGTTTGTTGGGCTGCAGGTGGGGATCAGAAAGGTGTTTGCAGAGGTGCTGCCATCACATAAGGTGGCAAAGGTTCAGGAGCTGCAGGAGCGAGGCCTGAAAGTGGCCATGGTGGGAGATGGCGTCAACGACTCGCCTGCTCTCGCCTCCGCTGACGTCGGCATCGCAATCAGCACCGGCACCGACGTGGCCATCGAAGCAGCTGACATCGTCCTGATCCGAGTGAGTGCTGAAATATGGAAGCTCATTACAGCAACTTTGAGAAAATAAAGAAATCAACTCATAATTTTGACACTAACACCTTGCACCAGTGATTCTCAAGCTTTTTATGAACCAGTGCCCCCCCCCATCCGTTATGCAGTGAATGTCATGATTACACCTTTGAATTCCATAATGAAAATTATTTTCTATGTCACCATGATTATGACTTTTATGCAGGGCTGTCAGAGTTAACGCACGATTAACGCACGCGCCGTTGGCATAATTTCAGGTATTGATCCAGAAGTGATGCAGAAAGCAGAAACGGACACAGAATGGATTTTTTACAGTTTAGCTTTAAAGTTCTGCAACATGGTTTTCTGGACCAGACTGAAGTATTTAATCTACAAATAACTTCAAATACAGCAGGAGAAAGCGACTCAAACCAGCCACGGGTTGAGGAATAGAAATTGCAACTTAAACTTACGTGACAGTCAGCTAGCACCTGTGATGCATTCAGTGCATCTCGGAAATCACAACTCTAACAATGTACCTCACACAAGGACAACAACAATATGGAAAAATAAACAAATCGGGATTCATTATCTGTTTAGAGTCTATGTGGGATCCCTAACAGCTTAAATAAGTATTATTTAATGATAAAAATCCTGTTAAAAATATAAGAGAATGAAATAGATCAATTAAAAATAAAAAGAGATTTGAAAAAAGTTCTGCAATTAATATGAACTCAGGACACTAATGCGATTAAATTTTAATTGACTGACAGCCCTACTTATCATAATTATTACTGTGAATACAATCTTATAATCAAACTTTTGAACCTCATCATGGCTTATTAATTAATAAATTTGACTTTGCATCTCATAATTCTGATTTTTCCAATTTCCAATTTCTTTTTTTAATTAAATAAATATGAATTTTTTAAGTCATAAGTGTATATCTCATAATTAGGACTTTTTTATCTCAACAAATTTTTATATATTAATTGAGACAAAAATGAGCTTCCATACAATCAGTATTAGTATAGATGCAGTAATGTCTGTAAGTGAGTCCAGTGGTTCCCCTCTGCAGAACGACCTCCTGGACGTGGTGGCCAGCATCGAGCTGTCCAAGAAGACGGTGCGCCGCATAAGAATCAACTTTGTCTTCGCCCTCATCTACAACCTGCTGGGTATTCCAGTCGCAGCAGGTGAGGTCAGACGTTGAGTTTTCCGCCTCCTGGAGCAGAGAAACAAACTCAAAGATACAAGTGTGATGAATGTGAGCTGTCAGACTTCAGCCTTTTCCCTCCTGTCCTGGTTGCAGGCGTGTTCATGCCCGCTGGGCTGGTGCTGCAGCCCTGGATGGGCTCGGCTGCGATGGCCGCCTCGTCTGTGTCAGTGGTTCTGTCCTCTCTGCTGCTGAAGATGTGAGTCCACTAAACTTATTCACATCATTCCTGTTGATAGATGGACTTACTCACTCAATGTGGCTGTTATAATGTCAAACATTCTCCCTTCAAAGATCCCAGTTGTTTCTTCTAAATGATAAAACTTTGTGTTTTCTCCCTCTGAGGGCTGGAGTTTGTAGAAAGTTCAACACAGCCTGGCTCTTTTTGTTTCCGCTGCTCCACAACACACCTAAGCCTCCTCTCAGAGATAACAAGGACTTCTACAGTGGTTCTGATCTCGCTTCGTTAACTGGACTTTCCTTTAAAGGCTTCGTGTGCACTCACATAAAAAGAAGCACTTTATTTTTTATGTGCAATTTCATCTTCTATCATAAAATCATAAAAAGAAACTATAAAACATGGTAAGCTCGGACACCGAATCCTCAGGAAATGTAATCACCGCAGTGTCTGGAGGCCGAATGAGGGCAAAGCATTTACAGCCTGCTTCAGGTGATACAAGTAATTGTGCAATGTAGCTGTAGGAAGCAGCTTATTTAGATGCTTTGCCCCATAATTCAGTACAAACAATGGAGATGGATATAAAAAAGGAACTTTGAGCACTTTTGTAAAGATATTACGCTGGAAAGTAGATGAAGAATAGTTTTATAGATAAGAGAATGTGACAATGTTGCGTCTACAGGTGGAGAAATCAGACCATCCGACTCCAGCATGCGTGTGATGATCCCCAGAGTTGTGTTGTAGATGGTATCTAATGCATGTAAACACTACTTAGATGCACTCTGGTTGTTTTTGCTTTCATTTGCTGAATGTGAAGTTTGACAGAGACATAATAATCAGGTCGGATTCCAACACTGATCACCTGATACTTCAGTTATGAGAGCAGGCTGTTAATTATTGTGCAAGGTAGTCAGTAAATATCTGCCTGCTGTTTAGAGCTGGTCGTTTAAAGCTTTTAAACTTTCATTTTGTGAGTCTAGAAGTTGATTTAGCCCCAATGTTGTCCCATGATAGCGTTGAAATTTGCCGAAATTCAAGCCAAGAGTGAAACTCATGAATTAATTGAATATTGATTTCTTTTTCTAATCTGTGTTGCTAACAATGCAGATAACTGATCAATGTGTAAATGTGTTAAGCATGGAGGTTTTTATGATCACTTCAGCTTAAACTCTGGACTTAAGCTGCTCTGGAGAAATGTTTAAGTTACCATGGCGATTTACCCACATTCATGCTAAACAATTAATCTGGTATCATAGTATTAAAAAACCCAACAACAAAACAGAAAACAGCAAATTTCAGACAACAGGACACTGAATCTTTTCTCTTTTCTTATGTTTTCTGTTTCGTTGTTTTCGTTAAACATCCTGATATTTTCTTGTTTTATAAAATGTTTTCTGTTTCGTTGCGGTGTTTTATGAAATATCATTCATTTAAAAAAAAGTCTTTTGGTTATATTTTCGGCTCCTCTCACAACTGACTGTTTATGCTTAAGACATTTTCAACATATAATTCCTAAAACCAAAAAGAAAACTGAAATAAGCCCCTATTCATTCTCTATCTATTGTATTTAATCAATGTATTTATTTATACAAGCCTGCAGACACTTGAGGGAGAAATCGTTTCCTACATTATAATTAGCTTGTTTTGACTCAACCTGAGTTTCATACAAGTAACTTGCATATACATTGAATTAATCGAAAAAATAAGGAAAATACAAAAATAATAATATAGGCTTGATAAAACTGTAAACTTCATCCTGAAACAAGAGTCAGATATTTATTTTAAAGCATTTATCGGACTATTCTGATGGGATTCTGATAAAATGGTGCTTCTATATATATTTTTTCTCATGTTTTCTCTCTGTTTTTGTTTCTTTTTGTCAGCTTTGGTTTTGTACGGTCGCAGCATCTCTTAATGGATACATAAAAACATTGGACATCAAGAAGAAGATTTGAAACTTTGGTCAAAATTCATATGTAAATCTTGACATTTTAAAGCCTTTCTGATGCAAAGTGGAGGATGGAAGATGTTTAATGTTAACAAAACTCCACCTAGCATCATAAATTGTATGTTCAAAGCGTTTTTATAGCAACTTCCTGTTCCCTGCAGGTATAAGAAGACCTCTGCAGAGCTGTACGAGTCTCGTGCACAAGGCCAAATGAGAAGTCTTCGCTCGTCTCAGATCAGCACACAGCCGGGTCCGGATGCACGGCGGCGCAGCCCAAATCTTCCCGCTACAACTCGGGAACAGCTAGGCCAGCCCCCCGTATCCACACCCAGCCTCGGTCCCGGGCCGTCGGATAAAGCTGCTCCGGAGCAGGACCGCTACTCACTCCTGGATCATCAGACTGCTGAGGACCTTCATGTATAGTCAAAGGGAAGAGAGGAACAGTTTCTGATTGGTTGTCATGTTTACAAATTCACTGAAGCTTTTTATGCAAAAGTTTTGTATATTTATGTAAAAAGACTAATTTTCTTATATTTTGGTTAAACAAACTGTATATTTAGCTTCTATGAGCTCTATTCTACTACTTTCCGTCATCTGAGTTTTACTGAAGCATTTTGTACTCGCTAGCAGGAGCCACATGAATGAAATTTTCTGTATGAAATCTTAAAAAAACTGCTTAAAACTGCACTTTTACAACATCCACAATTCAAAGTAAAACTGCTGTGCACATTCTCTGTGTGGATAAGGCTGTCAGTGGCTGTGTTGATCTGCGAGGTTATAAATAATGCATGTGTTGATAGAGGAAAATAACTTGCTTTGTAAAAATCCACCCATCTGCTTGCACTGATTCTCTGCATCCAAGGTGCACAGCTGAGGAGGAAAACATCGTTTTATGCTGCTTTGTTTAAAGCTTCCCATACTGTAGGTTAAAAATAGATCTGAAAAGAGTGAGAGCAGAATTTCAAACCATGCCAGGGATAATTAATGGGAGGCATTAATCAAATAGCCTCACACATGGATTCTATAGTTATCCACAAAGAATGAGCTTATTCACAAGCTAGTAGATATATAGACTTTAGGGTTATAATTATAGCTCTTTTGTCACTCTCAGACCTCTTTATAGACTTTTTTTACAGCTGTTTGAGATGTTACAGCAGGAAAAGCAGAAGGGGACTTCAAGCTAGGCCATTATTCATGGTTTTAATTACAGATGCTTTGTTAAATGAGAATTAATAATTTCCCTGTAACTCAGCTGCTGGTGCAGGAAGAGCATCCCTCACCACCGCCAGCCAATCATCTCAGTCCGCCTCTTTCCCTCACCTCAGTTAGAATCATAAATTACACTATATGTTAACTTTGTTCAATGGAGGTGTCAACTTCTCTGTACTCGGAGGCGTCCAGGTTTCAGGAGTTTTGTTGGAAGAGATGGAGCGAAAGGAGCATCCAGACTTCAGCAACATGCCCAAAAGTAAAGCTCTGTGATAGCGTGGGTTTGTATCCGTGTTCTTGGCTAATTCACACAAGTTCAATGAGATAAAGCTGGTTTTTGTGCCTCTTTCTTGAATTAAGCAGCATGTGCATTATTGAATTTTTAAACATGGCAGTCACATTGTTTTCATAAGTGGTTCTTTGCCCTATTCCAGCAAACAGTTGGCGCTACTCCAGCACCAGTTTTCAGGGCTGGAGTCGGAGGTTTTCTGGTCAACACTGAAAAAAAACTGAAATTATAATTTCCCTTCAGGAGTTGATAAAAGTACTTTTCATGCATTTAATTTGAATTAGTTTAGCAGGCACATGCAAGTCCTGTTGATGTTACGATACAGCAGAGATGTGGACCTTACATTAATGAATGGGAGAAGTCTTTTATTAGTCAACTAAATCCATCGAAATGGTCGAACTAATTCAGGAAAAACCGTTGCAAAAAAAGAACAACAGCAGGGTGAGATGGACTCAATCTTTGAAACAGCAGGGATGGTATTTGTCAAACTCAGATTGTAATAGGACACTAGGCAGAAACAGGAAAACCAAAGTCGACCAAAACACAGAAGCTCTTCAGATCCACATGGACCGGACAGTCCGACCATGCTGAGGAAAACTAGGAACCTAAAAAAAAACCAGAGGAGAAATCAGTAAACTACAGGACATCATACACGGCACTGTGAGCCAACTCTGGACAGTACAATCAGAACTTTTAAATCAGGAGACAAAAATGAAAGAGTTCAAGACAAACAGTGAAACAGTCCTCTGTAGAGGACCGGGTTCAAACCCAGAATGTTCTCAGACTTTCTTGAAGACAAAAAAATCTAGATTCCTCAGAACATGTTGACACTCATACAAAACTATCAGAACCCAACTTGTCCACATGTAAACGGGTAATTTGACAAACGCAGTTTTTTGTGTGTGTGCGCCTTTCATCCACACAAAACCCAGTTTTAGATGCTGAAAACAAACGTTTAGGAAGATGCCTTGCAGGGTGAAGGTTTTTCAGATAATCCGGCTGTGATGTTTACGTGTGGACAGGACAACCGGTGCTTGCTGCCTGCAGCATCACATTGTAAAAAAAATCCCAAAACTTTAAAAAAAACTGTAATATTCCAGAGTACAGCCGGGGTACCTGTAAAATGTTGTGAAAAAAATAGAAATAAATAAATATTAATATTACCGTAAAGTTCCACGTTAAAAATTGTTTGTACCTTAAATGGGATTATTTGTTTCATGTAGACTTTTTAATGTTTAATTAATTATATCATCATGTAAAACAGCGATTCAGCTCATTTGCCAGTCTGAGAAACTGGACCTGGCTTCTCTGGACCACCTCTTTAACCTCTCAGCCAAGACTGTACGGTATATGAGTAAGTAAATTCAAGGGGAAATAACTGAGAATTGACAGTATTAAACTTGAATTTAGTTGTTTAACCTTTAAAAAAACAAAAAAAACAACAACATTTTACTGAAATTGGGATAAATTTAAAAATGTTTTAATGTGGAATTAAATCATATTTCCTTTTAAAAAGATTTACATTTTTATATATTTTCACATTTACAGGTTTGATGTTTTTTATATTTGCTGTCTATTTCAGTAACCATATCGGTATTCTCCTGTATTTAAAAATACAGGAAGTAATGAAATAATACAGAAAAATGCTGTAATGTTACAGATTTATTTATTTACAGATTTATTTTACAGTACAGATTCTGTGCTGCCGTCAGTGCGACTTGTATCACAATATACACAGCTAACACTTCTATTGGAGACATGATGAATGGCAGACAGCCATGATTCAGCTGGTGCTCATCTAGTTTACAGGACTTTTTACATGCTTGTATATAAATACACAGTTAGTCAGCAACTAGACTGACAACATCCTGAATAATTACTCGGTTTAGCAGCATGCCTCAAAAATACCAGTTTACTGGTTTAATGAAAGGTATGGATGACAGTATGGATAAATTTAAAAGCTTTCTGATTGGCTTATCTGGAGTGTCTCATGATTGAAGGCCAGGAGGAGAAATTCTCCGGCTGGCAGAAAGAGAAAAAACATATGAAAAGATGGTCAAGGATCAGGGATAGGAAGGGGTAGAGGAGGATAGCTGTATGGCTGGAGGAGTGGATGGAGGAAAGGATGTAGTTGTATAGTTGTTGTTTTTTAAATCAACCAGCCTTCTGATTGGTTGATAACATGGTTGGCAGGGCTAGATCGCCATCCATTGGTTTGCTCTGCTTACTGGAATAATGTCTTCATTTACTGTACAGCTGTGTGCAACACTTCTTTTTGGCAGCACACACACATTTACTGGTCAACACACTGAATCAAAATGCTGTGAAATCAGCCTGTATCGTAAATAAGAATTTATTCTGGATGACCTGCCAGGATATATAATATGTAAAAGAAACATATATATATATGTATATTTAAAAAAGCTTGTGGAGGAGCTCACATTTAGCAGCCAGGAAGCCGCTGGTTTTACTAAAAAGTTGTAATGGAGATAATGCAGTCTTTGAGGGAGTACAGCAGCCATGCAGCTCACAGGGACATGGAAAATATAAAAGCTCTATGTTGTTTATGAAATGATGCACAATATAAAAACAACTGCTAATACATATGAAAATACCCTGACTGGTCACTTCACCAGCTTGGACCCCTTTTACCTTCAGAACTGCTCTAATTCTTGGTGTCATAGATCCAACAAGGTGATGGAAACATTCCTCAGAGATTTTGCTCCATATTGACATGATAGCA
>JBBBVU010000026.1:3314513-3331701 GCA_037177055.1 Atherinosoma microstoma
CTTGTCTCATCCTTTCGCCACCGGCACCTCCATATCTACCTGAGCTCACACAGTTAAAGGAACATCCTGGCCTTAAGTAGTGTTCTGGCTGACACTCCAGGTTGAGAGTGGTGATGAATACGTCCTGCGCCTTACAGTCCTCAACACCTCAGATATCTCTCCTACAAAGCCATTTATATATATCTTAATACATGTTTGTCTTATTTGTTCCTGTTTTTAGATTGATTTGATCTTTCTTTTTTATTCATTTTTTCCCCTCCAGTGCAGATGTGCCTCCATATCGGGAGCATTGCCTGCTTTGAATGCATGGCTGTTGCCGCGGTGATTGTCCTCCTGTGGGTAGTCTGGCCCCTGCACTGAAGCCTGATGGACCTGGGTGACGACCTCTTTGGTCATGGGTGGTCAGGGGCGGATCTTGATGTGGCTTGACCCCATGGTTATCATTTCCTCACCTGGTCCATCAGTGCCAAGACATATCTGTTTAAACTGTGTGGGGTCGAGGGGGTGGGGGTGGGGGTGGGTAACGTAATGTAACCAGTGTAATGTATTGAAGAAATATGATTAATTGAGTTTTAATAATCTTTTAAAGTTTTCATTTTCTAAAATTGACTTTTAAATGTATGAATGGCTTTGCTCCAGAACTTGTTGGTGAAATGATTTAGAGATTTAGAAACAAGATTCATAACGAGGGGAGCAGGACTGTGAGACTGTAAATCAGCGAGGTCTTGTCCCAAATAATCTTTCTCCCTTAAAGGTGCACAGCTCTGGAATATCCTACGAAGAGAAATGAAAAATTCTTCAGACTTGAAATCTTTTAGCTGTCGGGTAAAACAAAGGTTGAAACAAAGTCGGCTCTGTACTGGTGTTGTACTGATGTACTGGTTAATATTTATGTTTTAAAGTGTGTATTCCCTTTTTTTTAATATTTCTGGATTATGTTGTGTCTTTGCTCTTGTCCATGTATGTATGTGCCACACCAGGGACAAAAACTACAACTTGTTTTCTGAAGACAAAAGGAAAAAAAAGAGACTTAAAATGGGCCGTAAAATGCTGGAAAATATTTTTTATTCTTATAAATGTGAGTTCATATTAATCTCTTAAATCAGACCTTCTTTTGATGACTCATGAGGTTCTAAGATCAATAAAAATGAGATTAGAAAATTAGATGATTATTTCCTAAACGTACGTTCCAGCCTGTTCATGAGCCCTGATAAAGACTGTCAGATTAGATATGAGGGAAAGTAGACCTGCTACTCTGCTATAAACACACTGCTCTGTTAAAATGTCTTCCTTTATATTAAATCATCTTCACAACATGTATCTTTTTAATGGCTATATTATATACTTAGGAAGCACAGATTCATACAATGTTCAATGATTTGTTTATTAAGAGCATTCCTTCCTTTTTATACTATTTTATGAGCTTTGCTTTATAATGAATTCAATCAGATGGAAAATGAAGGGACACCTCAGGACTTGCAGGACATGGGTAGGAACTTATCAATACAGATTCAAAGAAGAAGCATATTTTTCTTACATGTTTTTTAACATATAAAAGCTGTGTTATGTTATCAAGGGTAAAATTGGGATTTTTAGCAAAAGAGAACTTGGGGCATGTAATTATTCTGTCAACTTTGAGGTCTGCTGGTTGTCAATGAGCAAAATACTTGAAGGCATGTAATAAAAGTGTCATGCATGAAGACAACTGATGTCATCAATGCTGCAATTTTCCTCCTGCATCCCTGGAGAATCCGACTCTTTCTTAGTGATAGCAGCCCATACTTGCATCCTTCCCCAACAAGCTGGTCTGACTTGAAGTGGCTCCCCGTGTCCTTTAGTAATTCAGCCACGGGCCATTCCATCTTTCTGTAAAACCATCTGTCCGCAAGTATTTCTTGGCCAAATATGGAACTTAGTATTTGTACCATACCTCTAAATTTCTGTCTTTCACAAGAGAAATTTCACAATGGATATTACCCTGGACAGCTTAATGTAAGTCTTTAATCGTTATAGCCCAGACCCTATCGTACAGCACAAATACATGTCACCTGGAAATGATTGGACCTTACAGGCTTTCACATTTACAGTACATGAATTATTAAAACCAGAACATAACCAGTCTTATTTAATGCACAGGTTATCTTCCTGTTTCCGTGGAGGACCATTAAAGATGTAACAATAAAAATGTGGGACAATTTGGCTCAAACCACTATCGCCTCCAGTGGGGCTCCTATTGTTCTCAGTATAATTACTACCATGTCTTTGTGATGCACTCCCTGAAATTCATTTTTTTCATTTACGGTGCAACATGACTGTCGTGAGGTGGGAGTTGCTCTCAGTCAGCTGCAGGCGCAGCCTATTAAACGATGTAACACGCTTTAGCTGGGCTGAACCCCGGCCAACAATTAGAGCTTTCCTACCTATAAACCTCTGAGACAGCTTGTTGGCTCTCAGCACAAAATGTTAATCTTCCCATGAATCCAGCCTTGAATGCAGAAACCATTATAGATTTTTTTCAAAGCATGGTCTCATGAAACTTACATTTCCTCTTTGTGTGTTTTAAGGCATGAGTGTTTTTATCAGATAAATCCTGTGTTGTTCATTACGAAGCAAAGAAGTTTGACTTCCTTTCTCTCCTTGAGGATTTTCTCATCCTGTAAACAAATACAAACTGGGAGCAATTTATCCACGCAAATATCCCCGGAGGCCGAGCTGCCAAAAGCTCCACCAGGTTTACGTTGTCTATGAATGTCACAAGATTTAAATGGACAAGTTATGTTAGCAGTGCTGAGGAAAGTGAAGTGGCATCATGGTTTTATTCATCTTTGCTTGATCCGAGAAAACTTTCTGCATATGTGGATACATAATTTAAATGACAGAAGATGGCTGTATGACAAGTTCTGGAGGGGCTCTGAGTCACTTCTATGTGAGCTGTCTGCAGTCTGGACGTTCAGCGTCCACTCTGGAAAAGCACTCTGCAAGCTCAAAGGCTTACATCAAGATGCTGAAATGATTTCAGTACTGAAGGAAAAATCTTTGCCATCTTTCCTTATATCTGTCTGCCGCTATCAAGGACAGATTTACTCTCTATATTGTTTTGCAACTGAATATCAGACAAATCAAAATTATACTGCTGGGATGGGAAAAGAAAGTGTTGAAGGTGTGTCAAGGACAGGTGACTGCAGCTTTGTCAGTCCATGATGTAAGTAAAATAAGATTTGAAAGATGAGCTAATTTGACCATTAATCTCTATGATTTTCTCTCCACCTCTCTTCTCTTGTCCTTTGGTCACTTTATCAGGTCCAGCTTGCTAGTTCTGGGTTGGACCCTCTTATTCCTTCAGAACTGCCTTAATTCTTGTTTTTATGGATTCAACAAGGTGATGGAAACGACGACAAAGTGATCATAAGCTGAGCTTTGTGACATGGTGCCTTATCCTGCTGGAAGTAGCCATCAGAAGATGCTCCACTGTGCTCATAAAGGGATGGACATGGTCAGCAACAATACTAAGGTAGGCTGTGCTGGTTAAACCATGCTAAGATGGTACTAAGGGGCAGACATGCCCACATGAGTGGCTGCCATGTGGCTGATTTCATATTTGTGTGAACAAGCAGATTATAACAATTCCTGCTAGCTGTTCTAAAATTGCCTTAGAGTTAAAAGTAGTAATCAAAAGAAATTTCACAGAGGCTAAGGGCATTATAAAAGGTACCCTGGGGCTCTTTTTGACAAGCAGTTCTCGAAACAATAAGCAAATTGTGTGCTTTTTAAGGCCCTGAGTACACAACAATGTTTCCCGGAGTCCAGGCTGAGAAACACACTGACAGTATAAATGTTGCACAAGGAAAGCAGGTTTTGCTTTAAGAGACCAAGATAAATTTAAAAGATTCAGCAGCACAACACAGGGGTCTGCCATTGTTCATGTTGTTGTGCTGCCCACCCAAAACTCGGTTGCCGTGTAAATGAGATGCCAAAATTCTATAAAACTTATGAACGTAGATGTGTAAACAGGGTCCTAATCTGTTTTTTCTGCAGTTATCTTTAAAAACGTTCAAAGGATCGATGGGCTTCCCATTTACACCTCATCATCTCACTACCATAATCATTTTACCGTGTGATAAGAAGCTGTATTCAAGCTCAAAATCTCTCCAGCAGGATCAGTCGACACAGGCAGCGAGCGCTATCTGTCTTTAATGCGTGCACTGATGGTGATCATGTATTTCAAAACCAGAGACAAACAAGTCACTGAAAGAAAAAAATGGAACTTTATTTGATTTTATACTTACCAACACTTTGAAATTAAAACCTATGTAATTACTCACAACTAATAGGCTATAGATCTGCACATTGCAAATAAATTAATCGAAAATAGTTACAAAGTTCTATCACTTTTTTTCTCCCAAACTGCAATACACGCAAACATAAGTTGAAAAACAAAATAAATGCGATCATTCTTTTTTTTTTCCTGATTTTGCTGCCACATGGAACGTGGATAAAATCTCCCCAAAAAGCATCTTTCCAACAAGCTACACCGCTCTCTTGTATCTAATAAGCTAATAAGGAAATAACTGAATAAATAATTGCACATTGCACCCTATTATTGCATTAGTTGCAGTTTGTTTCAAAGTTGTAGTATACTCAGGCATATACACAAATGTAAATACAATTTTCAAACACCGAGTAACACACTAATATTGATGTTACTGAAATCACACTGCCATTACTTACAACTCAATATTCCTGCTTTGCAATTGATTTCATATTACACAACAAGACCAATTTAGTCAAATGCACGCTCTAGCTGTGTTATAAACTTTAGTCACTGATGTTTTAAGCTTAAGCAAACATTTCAGTTGTACACATGCACTGAAAACTGTTGAATAAAAGTCACAATACCCTTGAGGATGTTCTTTGCTGTTACAATGTGTCGGTAATTCAGAAAGGAATGACCTCTTAGGTATTAATGAGCTGTTTTAAAAAGCAAGAATGCAAAAAAAAAAAAGAAGAAAAAAAGTATAATTACAACATAACTTCAGCTTGTTCATTTGACAGACATTCCCATTAAAGTACAAGCAATGACAAGAGAAAATAAAAAGAAACATAAATCCATTTTTTTTCAATGCTAGCACGACTACTTGAGTTCACATCAAAATGTAAGAATTATTGCAGAATAAACACTGACTATGCATTGTTCAGTATATTGAAACAGCATTTGGTCCATTTACATAATCACATTTACTATATGTTGTCAAAGTAACAGGAAAAGACATTTTGGCAAATATTCCTGCTTAGATAATTTCGATGAGGCGATACGGACGCCTCTTTCAGATCTGTACGATAAATATGAAGTTAACTACCAGCTAACTTAGCTTAGCATAAAGACTATAAATAAAACGTCAATACCAGTTGTGACGCTAATACTAGTTAGCGAAATAAAAGTGGCAGATTTGTCTACATTAGTCATGTAGTATTAGTTGTGATGCTTGAATAATTCACAGAATGGAGCTGCTGCCATGGCAACTGCAGTCAAATGTTACAATCATCAGAGTTTACTGTGTTTGATTTATGATGGCATTTTCCTGCCAAAATTCAGACACTGTGTGAGTAACTAGCAAACACAGTGAGTGACCCTCGAAGAAACTTAGCGATTGATTTTGACATCAAGTTATGTCTTTGTCTTTTCTGTTGCCGAATGATTTCAAATACAAAAGTACGAGCAAACTAGCCTGGTTCAGTTTGGGCTACCCTGGCAAGAAAAAGGGTTAAGCTTATCACAGGAACTGAAACAGTTTGTTGTTAAGCTGGAAATGAGCAAAGCAGGTTTCCTTAAACGAAAGAAATAACATATATAAATTTATCATTAGGCGCTAGTTAGCTCACCAGCCAGGCTAGCTCTTTACTTCTGTCTGGCTTCAGGCTAACTTGGTTTAGCTCAGCGCTAGTGGTAGCTCGACATTTAACAGCAATAAGTCTATATTTGACTATATAATATGACTAATATGACTATTTTTTATTTGGAGAATGCAGATAAATCGAACCATTTTAACCCAAATGTTCATGTTGAACTAATGAGATAACACAAATGAATATATCAGGTGCTAGTTAGCTCAATGGTCAGGCCAGCTTTTTTCCTCTGTATCCGGTGTTTATGCTAAGTTCAGTTAACTGGATGCTAACAGTAGCTTGACATGTAACATATAGTGATTAGTCATATCAATGTTTTCACATGAGAATGTCAATAAACGTATTTCCCAAAATGTCAAAGTTCTCCTTTTAAAGTCAGAGTAAGCTAATAGAAATATAGCAAAGTTGTTGTATGTATGAAGAAAGTGATTCACTGTAAATGCAGAATATTTTGTTGTTGGACTGTAGTTAATGTGATTCAACAATAACATTCAACAGCTGTTTGTTTTTGTCAACACTGAACTGAGCTCAGCAGAGCCTAGGAAAATTACCCAAGCTGTCCAATATCTGTAGAGCCTCCTCACAAGTAGAAGTTGTGAGAGGTGGTTGAATTACTGAAGTTTACCAAATATCACCCATATCTCCCTCTCATATTAGGTACAACACAACAAAACCAACTTAGCTTAAGTTCCATAATCAGTGAACAAAAAGTCATGTGCATCACCACACCATAGATAAATACATGCTGGCTTTGGAAAAACCAGCAAAGAAGGAATTATCATCCAACTTGTCCTTTTTTAAATAAAAACAATTAAGTTGCTGACATGGTAATGACATGAAAAGACATTCAAACCTAAAGCGTCAAATCAACCGTATGACAATGAAAAGAACATAAGATGAACAATCGTGAAAAAGAGACTGAGTGGTCACGTCCGCCCAGGCCCCATGGGTTCCCCCCAATGAACCCCTGAACATTCCTTGGCCCCAGAAATACCATTGGGCTTGGTCCAAACGTTCAGGCCTCTATGCCGGTAACATTCGGCTTCTTTCTCCTGTTTTTTTCAAAACCCTCTTTTAAAAGCTTCTACAAGCAGCTTAGCTGATATTTTTCTGGGACAAGTGAAGGAAGCCGAAAGGTTTGGACACAACACCGGGTTTTTTAAGTCCAACTAATCCTCCCACATCAGAGGCAGTCCAGAGTAAAGTGTTGAATAGTCTATTGCATGAGCGCCGCGTAGTCGACTATGTGCTAAATCACAATAGTCCTTGTACAAAACAAATACAGTATAATAATAAGTTAGTAAACAATCATTTAAATTTTCAGTCAGTGTTTTAGCCACTGATTTTTCACTAATTCCCATTCATGCATCTAAATACTAATAATTGGTGTTGATAAAAGGAGGCTATGTTGGAAAGTTTTCCATCTGGGCAGGGAGTAGGACTAGACGTGAGTGGCCAGAATGTTGAAAAAGTTTGCGGAAAAGAACAGGAGCACAAAGATATAACATTTGAAGGAGCACATACACTGAACAGGCTTACTGAAATACACAACAATACAACATTGAACACATGCAATATAAGCAATAATGTAAATAGAGGAAATTAACATGAGAAGGGAGGCTCTAGGAGTGATACCATTGGCTTAAAAGGGTCATGTGATGCAGCAAAGAGTCATGGGCAGAGATTAGACGAAGATGCAAATTAGGACAAAAGCAGAACAATCCAATTTTTTTTTCTTTTCAACATATTTTATCAAAATTTGATAATTTGGCTACATCCCACCACACACTCTGCCGATAGCATCACTGAGCAGCTGTACTGTAATATGCAAATAACTATGTTCTACAAAAATGCTCAATCTTTTACTAGTACTTTTTTATACTTTTAAATGATGTTCTATTACGCAGCACTGAGACAGAGAGAGAAAGCAATAGACAGATAGAAAAAGAAGAAAGATTAACACAAGTTGTTCCTAATAAACATTCAACATGCTTCAACAGTTCTCTAAAAAATCTAATCAACAGAGTTACTTTTTTGTATTTCTTTTTTTTCTTTTTATCTTTAAACTTAATTTGGCTCTCTGAAATAAAAGTGAGCGCCAAACCCTCCCTGATGTACTTTGAACCAGGGCGGAAAGGTGGTCAGGGTTTTCGGAGAGCCAGAGCCAGAGTCCGAAGGGCTTCATCAGGGTTGTCTGCGGTAGTCAGTCATTGGATAGGGCCAAACGGAGGAGCCAGTCAGGGATTCAGGATGTGGTCATGGAAGATGGGTCATTCCACATGGCCGCCACGTCTCTGAACCTAAAGGAGGATGATGGTAAGAGTAAGCATTTCTATTTTATTAAAAAGTCAATTTAGCACAAAAAGGAAATTTGTCTTCGGTTGATTATTCCTCTTCTTTAAAGAGTTACCGTGTAACTTTTGACCCAAATATGAAACTAATGTGAGTAATAATGGATGATTTCTGGGATCAATATACAGTGTTTGACGCGTGTTGGTGCTCTGAGGGTGCTGCCCTCTTCAGAAAACAGACACTGTAACATTGCAGGAGCGGATCCGTCTCTCATGGGATCATGTGACCTGGAGCTCTATGCGTTAAGGCCCCCCCTCTATAAACACAGAAGGCTCTGCTTTGTACTACTTTTTTCGTATGGCTGAGCAAAGTAGAAAGGTGAAAACAGTGTCTGATGAGGCCAGACAGACAAAGACTGCTTAATTTTGCGAGTCACTTCCTTCTTTTGCGGGAATTTTGAGTCATGTGGCTGGTGTGAAGTTACAGGTTTAGCGCCCCTAGTGGCCAAAAGTTACACGGTATCTCTTTAATGACATCAGTTGGTGTTGTATTATACGTCATTGGAAAGCGAAAAAGGTGCCAAAACCTGAATGGCACCTAAATGATAGACAGACATTGCAATGACATTCTAAAGCCAATAAAAATCCCATTTTACCAGAATCTGGGACCTAACTCCATCCTTCAAGATGACAAAAATCTCCCCCCACAAAGCCAGGATCATCATAGAGTACCTCCAGAATTTAGGACTGGAGAGGATGGAATGGCCTGCCATGAGTCCAGACCTCAACCCAACCCAACACTTGCGGGATCAGTTTGTGTGTGCTGTTTGTGCTCGAGTAACCAACACAACCAGGCTGGTTGACCACTCCTGGTTGAGGAATGGGATGCCATGCCACAGCAAAATGTGACCAGCATGGGGAGGAGGTGCCAAGCTGTTGTAGCTGTGTATAAATCTTCCTCATGCTATTTTTTTGTCCTTTATTACTGTGGGAGAGTGCAATCAAGCAGCTCAAAACAAGAGTTAATATAAAGAGAAGAACATTGCAGGGGATTTTGGCACCACCCACACATTTTTGCTGTGCTACTCATTCCACAAAAGCATCATCCTTACAAATTATACCTCATTGTAAAGGTGACTAATCAGGCTTTCCAACGATATATAACACAAGATCAGTTGGTATGACCAAACATAGATTTCCTTACTTTCTGTGCTAAGTTCAAAGAACATTTTCAGCCCATCGTGTTAACATGACTCAAACTTTTTCTGCTTTTTGTTTGAACAGAAAAGGAAAGTTTCAACATTCAGTTGTTCCAGTTGCTCAGTTCTCTGACCTTGCATTGATGAGGTACTGGGCCAGGCTGATGTTGGCGGGGGTCCCTGTGATGGTGATCTGGCGCTCCGATGACCCTTCCATGGCGTTAGCAATTTTGATCTGCGCCCCAGACATCTGACGGATCTCGTTGATTTTGGTTCCCTGGCGTCCGATTATGCAGCCTATTAGCTGGGAAGAAAATGGGGGCGGGACTTAGCATGGCCACAGCACATGAAGGAGATACTCTACGATGCATGTGAGTATGGGCCAATCTTTGCCAGCCTTTCAGTTACAACTTTCCTCCTCCTTATGTGGGTCGAACAAGTCTTTCACATTAAGGTCATTCGCTTAACAAAGCTGACTGCCTTTGGCTGCACTGTATCTCTGCTGCGGGAAAAGAGATTACAGTAGTTGCAGTTGAGCTGCTGTCACATTGCATCGTTCAAAAGTTGAACAAAGAGCTATGTTAAACGATAATAGAGTGAAGCTACTGACATCGTAATCCAACCACATTTGGGAGTTTGAACTTTAATGGGAGTTGTTTTCTGATGGCATCTTGCTTTTATGTTTCGCTCCTTTATCTATTCTGGAGAATGTCTCAAGCAATTAATTAAGAATCCATCACTGTAATCTAGCTGAAAAAGGACTTTTAATACTCAAGAAGAAGTTAGTGAATGCAATGGTGATATCACCCAATCCATTATGGATTTTTTGGGAAAGATTTGAAGTGGTGTGTCTAAATAGAAATAAAGAGCAGCATTATAATTTGAGGATATCAGCAGCGGAGGGGGGAAAAAGCAGAGTGCTGAGTAAGTGTGACTGGCAATAACAGAAGACCTATTGTGTTTTTAACAGCATCAACAATATTGTCTTCAAACAGTTTAGTTGCTAAAGGCAAAATGCAGGCTATTATTATGTATAAATTGGCAGCTTTTAAATAAAATATGCTTTATTCTAAATCACTGTTCTTCCCAATTTTCATTGAGCCCTTTCAGGGGAAATATGAGGCAGACAATGACGAATGAAAAGGCATTGTTGGGCATTTCGCTCACTATGACAAATATACTCACATCATTGGGAATGGTGAGTTCATGAGTACTGGCCTGGTTACTGGCATCCAGACCTGCTGCTAAACACAGGAAGCAGACAGAAAGAGGAGAGGGAGGCAAAAGGACAGAAAAGAGTTTGGCACATTGAGGGAGTAATCGATGAACTCTATTGAGTGACAAACATTATAAATTGTCTCTACTGCGTGACAATTTGATTTCTACTCTCTAGATGGAAAATAACGAAAACTGCACTGCTTTAGAAAAAAAAAGGGTACTAAGGGAAAGCTAGAAAACAAAAGAAACCTCAACATCTACAAGAGCAGACCACCAGCAGGCCATGTCAATGGCAGTGCACCACAGAGACCATAAGGAAAAGAACGACAAGAAGAAGAAAAAGAGAAAGGACAGAGACAGGAAAAGAAGAGAAAGAGAAAAAAAAGGAGGAAGAGAATGTGTTTGTCTCTACAGGTAAAAACGAGAGAAGGATCTTTGGTGAAGAGGGTCATTGTGTAGGTGGGTACGTACCGGGGAAGGCAGGGGTGGTCTGTCCAAGGGGGGTAAAGGGGGTTTGCTGCATAGCCAACTGGTGGAGCTTGCTCAACTGCTGAGGGGGGGAGGAGGAGGACAGCAGAGCTATGAGGTCATCATTAAAAACACACTCTGGCGCACACGCTCGCACGCAGACACACAAACGCGCACACACACAAATAGAGGTCTGTCCGAAATGCTACGAGAGCAAAGAGAGGATCTGAGGAGAAGTAACAACACAGACAGGTGAAGGACGAAAGTCAAGAGAGACAAAGAGAGAAAAGAAAGGAGAAGAAGAAGCTCATTAAGGACTTGGCCTGATTGGAGCATGCTTGAGCTGTCTCCATAAGCCCTGCCCCTCATAGTTACTGTTGCTATGACTGGAGTGTGCTTGGGAATTGTACGCACTTGACCCAAGCGATTGAGGCAGATGTCTTTCCTCCCTGAAACGGCTTCTGCCGGAGGGCACTTCCTGTTAAAAGTTTTTTTTTCTTATTGTTGCCTGTTGCAACATGCGTGTTTCAATCAAAGTGGAGATTCAATGCCATCCATTGATCTTTTAGCTGGACTTCTAACAAAACGGCATTTTATATATACTGTTAGACTGTATTGGACTGTATTGAATTGGTTTGAATTATATGGGTTTGCCTATCATTGGACTAATTTGGATGGTTATTAATTGAAATGGATGGAAATAAATTAAAGTGGTATTAAACCAAGCAGTATTTATTTATTTGGATTTAACCCGTTCACTTTCTCTAAAAATGGTTCTGAGATTACTTTTGTTGGGAACTGGCACCAGGTTTTATAATCTAAACTTTTAACTGAAGCGTAATCATCGCAGTCTGCAGGCACTTAAAACTACACCGCTATAATTTTCCCAACAGGTGGCAACAGTACTCGGCTGTGATGTAAAATAACTGCCCCAGTAGTTTATTAGTGGGTGTAGTATTGTTGACAAGTTACCATGGTAACACACCTTCAACTATCAGCAAGACTGTAGGGTGTGATTATCCACAGACTTCACATTTTTCTAGTTTCACTTTCTATTACTTTTCTGCAACGCAGGTTAAAAAAAGGTGACTAGATAAAAGTGTGCCTGTCGACTCCTGGTTATTACTGTAATGAAGTTGGAAGTTATTTACCCAGATGATAGTTTGGTGCTTGTGGAGTTTAAATGCTACCAGTAAAGACAGTATTAAATGTACTTTTTACATGTTTAGGAGTGGTATCATTATACTTTTGTATCTTTAAACTTACCTTCACCTCCTCTGAAGTCATGAAAGCTGGCCTGACCGGCTTGCTTCGGTTGTCAGTGATCAGTCTGTTTTTTAAAGGTTGGACCGAACTATTCATTGACATTCTCAAACGTTTCTGTTGTCAGTTTCTATTTGTTTCATGAGTGATGGAAAAAAAGTAAATGTAATTTCAAGAGAAGAAATTCTTTTACAGTCCTGATCTATGAAACCATCTCACTCACCATTTGCCCTCTTATTTTTTTTAGCAAAAAATAAGTTTTTGAAATGTCTGAACCCTCTCCTAAAACTAAAAGTTATTCTAGAACATTTCCCGCCATGTCTGGTGGGCCCTTCAGACCAAGCCCTTATGAGCTTTGACGGCAAATAGAAGACAGGTAGGCAAGAGGAAGAAAAGTTAGAAGATAAGGAAATACACATCAGAAAAAAAGCTGTATTAATATTATCAATTAATATTAATAATAAGGGTAGGAAGAAAGTAAGAGAAAAACTAGAGAAATTTGGAAGCAGCATGACAGAATGATGGAGAGAGCAGTGTGGACTGCTTCGAGGGTTTAGCACTCACATCTGGATGTGGGATGGCGTACTGTCCTTGAATGGTATAAGCCTGCAAACATGAGCAGAAGAACTTGTTATCATGTGACCTCAACTGAACAAGTCCACAAAAATACAGCTGCGTTTGCAATGAATTAAATATCAAATAAAAAACAAATCAATTTTACAAGGTTACAACTGTTACCTTACAAAATAAACTAGCATTTCTACAACTCAAGCACGATATAGACTTATATATTTTTAATTAATTGAGCTATATTGGTAACATGTAAGCCATGCACTACAGATTCCTGTCACGTTGTACTTGTATTCATCAATCAGATCCAGTTGAACTAAATCAATAAGGGACAATTCAGACACAGGGTGGTGATTGGAAGGGTGTGGAGAAAACCAGAGGAACGACCCTGAGAGGAGTGATGTGACTTGTCCTACTTAGTGTGGTTTATTGGGGCCACAGAGGTCAGAACTGAGCTAAATTTCATTTCATCTTTCAGCCAAGACGGCAACCGGAGATATACTGGAAGCAAAAGGAAAACACTTGTCATGTGACTTAGTTTATTTGGTGCTTTTCCCAAAGGTATTCCTACTAAAAATCTAATCTGTTCAGTGTTACCCAACTGCTATCTTGCTACATGATTCATATGGTAAATGTTATGGTAACTTAATAATGCTGAAATCATGAATCAGACGATGGACAGAAACTTTGTGTAGTTATTTTAGTGACTGATTAGTTGAGTCAACCAAAGGTGTAGCCTACTTGTTCCGGCTTCTTGGTTGTCAGGACAGTTTGCTTGTCTTTCTATCATAGAACACATTTAGCGAATTTTAACATGTTTTTGGTGATTTTTTTTTTTTTAGCTATTACCAAGCTATTACTGTTGGTAGCAATTCTATATTTTCAGTGCTGAACTTCACAACGGCTTTATATAATTTGATGTTGAATAAATAAGTAAACAAATAAGTAAGTAAATAAATAGAAATGTATTAATTAAAGTTAGGTGAATAAAAATTGAAAAAAGAATTAAATAAAACTAAATGATGTGATATGAAAATAAAATGTAATGAAATAATAAAACAAAATAAAATGAAACAAAAAGATAAGATAAAATATCAAGATTTTAAACTGGCCACTTTTCATTTGAACCTCTGACACTGTTTAAATTCCCCATTCTTAAACCAATGAATTTTTCTTTTATTCATCTTTATCTCCTGTCATATCCTTCCTGTCCACTCATTTTTTATGTTTACTTTTGCATTCTGTGAATATACCTTCCTTCATGCTGCATTCAGTGCAACTAAGAAGCCAAAACTTTAAATGACACCATCAACGATGGGTTCAATGCCCAACGATGGAGGGAATCCTGCCTGCCTTCAGGTTAGTTATGTAGATATGTTAGCTACAGTACCTTCATTGCCCAGGTCTTCATTATAAATGAGAACTGCTTTTCAATTGACCTTCCTGGTTACATAAAAAGCTAAATAAATATCATTGCTTAAAGGTACCATAGTGCTCAAAATTTGTTTTATCAGATTAAAAACAAGATTAGGAGTTTAGCCTGTAAATGGGCTTTCTGAGGGCTTTTTGGGTTAACCAGGGAAACCTGACAGCTTGTGCCTTTGTTTAGATTTTTTTCTAGACAGAGATTGGAAATTTTATGTTGCAACTGAATCCATCATTATCTCCACACCTGCTTCCTGCTAGCCTCCTTAGTTCGGCCCATTAGCAGGTCCTGTCCAGCCGGTCTACAGAAGTGAATTAAACTCATAACACTTGATGCATTTTTGGATTCACATGAAGGAAGTGAATCAATCAAAGCTTTTTCTGTCTTGGTACATCACAAGAATGTTTGCTTAATCAACAGTACTGTCACGTCTAAGCAATTCAATAACTAAATTGTGTGTTTAAGGAGAAGTTTCTTTAAATTTTACTTTTTTGTCTTTTCTTAATCAAACGTGGCCAAATGCATCTTCCCACCAATAAGAATATTTTTAATCTCAGTTCTGGTTCAAGTGGCTCAGGGTTGTGGATGAAAGTAAACAGCAGTGATGGTTTCATGCTAGTCAGGATGGGTAAAGGGGAGTGAGGAAGGGAGGAAGAGTGAGTAAAACCTGGTGCGACACTAACAGGCAGTGGCTGGTGCTGCAGTAAGAGGCTGAGGTTGGCTGTGGATGCCCCCAGTGGGTCTGCTCTTACCTGGCCACCTGAAAAAATGACAGGGGTAGAGGCAGGCTTGGGGCGGTAGGGGATGGTGGCACCTTTCGGTGGGGACTGAGGAGAGCAAAGGAGGAGAGAGTGGGGGGAAGAAGAAGGGGTAAAACGTGGAGATAGTGTTAAAGCAGGAAGAAAGACAAGAACAGAGAGAGAAAGAAGTTGCATAAAGTGAGACCAGAAGGGATGGTGCCTTAGGGAAGACAACCTGTGACACTGACACAAAAGTGCTCTTCACTGTGTGCTCATGCTGACATAAAATGTCAAAACTGTGGTTCAGTGCACAACTAAGCTTGGATTTACCTGGAAAATCACTTTCAACTGGATAATGATGACTCAACATACTGCATTCTAAATATCTTTTTCAGTCCATACTCTGGAGACTTACAGTCAAGTCACAAATGTCCTAGTATCCATGGCTGGTGCCATCATGAAGGCCCAATGGAGAATTGGCTGCGCAGATAGTTAAAGTTAATGGTGCAAGAAGAAAAAAGGACACCTAATAGTGTTCAACCCTATGATCCAAAGCAGCATTCTTATTCAGACATGTAAGCACAAGAAAGTAGTAAAGAGAAGAGAGCAAAGAAAATGGTCAATAATGGCAAAATAACGACCTAATGCACTGATCTATTGGATGATTTTCTTAGCTGAGAATAAATTAACTTCAAATGAACTGAAATTGTCACAGAATAGGCTCAACATTTACTTCAGGTACTTCAACATCCCATGTTATTTTCATTTAAATGTTCATTTTAGTTTTGAGGATGCTTGCTTGATAATGAGGAAATAATAATTTGTCCCCATAGTGTTGCAGTCCTGTTGCCTTTCCTGTCTGAAACGCTCTGGTTTGGCCACTGTCTCTTTAAGACTTTCCCGCCAAAAGGCACAGTCTGCTTTGATTGGTCGACTGTTTATGTGTAAATCAGCTGATCATTCCTAGCTTCATATGTTACACAAAAAGTAGTAGAAGCTGTAAACATTGATAGAAATCGACCATCATGCATTGCGCCCTTCAACCAGGAGATAGCAAAGTATGCTAATGCAAGCCATCGCTAGCTGGTGCTAACATTAGCAGTACGTTACTGTGAACCTTGGAGCAAATTATACTTCCTTGACTTCTTAACCATGATGGGATTAGTCTTTTTTCTGCTTCAGAGGCAGGACTTGTGAAATAATTGTTAAAACATCAAACAGGAACCGAACTGGGAAGTTAAACTGATCTAGACATGTTAGCTGTATGTTGTAGCGTAGCGTACTTTTGAATATTTACACGCAAGCAACAGCAGTGGAACGATATCTGTACACATTCACAAACTGTTTTAACATATTCACTTGCATTTTGGGAGCAATATTTCATTATTAGCATGTTGAAGGTTGTTACATAATCACAGTCAGAGCTTAAACAGGTGGATACAACACAGTTAAAATATTACAGGTTTATTTATGTCATCATTTAATGTCAGTGTGTAGACTAAATGTTCTCAACCTAAAACAGTAACTGTACATTGTTTATCAAATCAGCCTGGGTGTGTATCTGTCAGTGTTTATGTAACTCAAGCAATTCCAATGCATCGCTGTAGTTAAGTAGCGCCTCTTTGCCCCCGTCCTCACAGTAAAGTGACTGGATGAATGAATAACTCGGTAACAGCCGCAGCTTTAGCAAAGCAATATCATTTCAGTAAAGAGAAAAAAGGGGTATTACAGGTAGTTAAGAAACAACATAGAGGGAACAAAAAACCCCAATTGCTCTGTAATATAATTTAGTTTGCACTACTATACTTTGCACAAATGGAAATCTTGTCACATTATGACATCGTCTAATTTATTTTTACTTTAGTTCCTACTGTTTGTTTGCAAATGTCGATATTGGCTTAAAACAAATATTAATCAATTTTTACTTAATGAAATTATGATGTAATGAGGTTTATGATCTTTGGAGTCCCCTCCATCTCTGTAATGAGGGACCTGATGCTTTATAAAGCTAAAGTTTAGTGCAAAACACACCTCTTGCCTACCTTTATGTCAGTATGTCCCCGTGCATTTATATGTTGTTGGGAATGTGTTTGCAGCAGTGCAGATTTT
>JBBBVU010000026.1:3331801-3345284 GCA_037177055.1 Atherinosoma microstoma
CCTAAAATAGTAACTGTACATTGTTTATCAAATCAGCCTGGGTGTGTATCTGTCAGTGTTTATGTAACTCAAAGAAATTACAATGCATCGCTGTAGTTAAGTAGTGTCTCTTTGCCCCCGTCCTCACAGTAAAGTGACTGGATGAATGAATAACTCGGTAACAGCCGCAGCTTTAGCAAAGCGATATCATTACAGTAAAGAGAAAAAAGGGGTATTACAGGTAGTTCAGAAACACCATAGAGGGAACAAAAAACCCCAATTGCTCTGTAATATAATTTAGTTTGCACAACTATACTTTGCACAAATGGAAATCTTGTCACATTATGACATCGTCTAATTTCTTTTTACTTTAGTTCCTACTGTTTGTTTGCAAATGTTGATATTGTCTTAAAACAAATATTAATAAATTTTTACTTAATGAAGTTATGATGTAATGAGGTTTGTGATCTTTGGAGTCCCCTCCATCTCTGTAATGAGGGACCTGATGCTTTTTTAAAGCTAAAGTTTAGTGCAAAACACACCACTTGCCTACCTTTATGTCAGTATGTCCCTGTGCATTTATATGTTGTTGGGAATGTGTTTGCAGCAGTGCAGATTTTCTAATGTAAACTGAATGAAAACACAAGCAGATCCATCGATAATGTAGTAAAAGCAGCACAGTAATGTTTCCTGAAGAGATCCCTGGACGCAGCATATTGAACTTCTTGCTGCATTAGTTATAATCTGTTCATCAAATCCCATTTTTCTTAACATTTCTGGTCTGAATGAACGATACTTTGATGCACTGCAGTATGAAACAAAACAGAATTTCAATGTTAAGGTTTATAACTTGCAAACAAACACCGTCTTCCGTATCAGGCATTTCAGGGTAAATAATGATCTTTGTTTCCCCATGTGTGAAGCCCCCTCCCTCCCCTTCCCCACTGTACCTCCAGCATCACCACACATATCTGTTTGACACACTGGATGATGGCTTCTGGGGCCCCTGAGATTGTCACCGCTCTCTCAGTGGAGTTGGGAAGCATGTCACCTGCAACCTGGACTTGAGCTCCCGTGGACTGAAGCAAAACACAAAAGCACACAGCGTCAGGGAAGCAGTAATTCATCTTTTACTGACTAAACTTCCTGTTTAAACGGCTTCACGGTGAGTAAAAACTGATATCTGGGAGCAAAATGAGCTCTGAGCCTTGAGCTTCACACTCTGGGGATTGTGCAGTAGAGGAAGGTTAAATGGAAATTATATGATCCATAAATATGGGATCTAGAGACTGGAAATGGGAATCTTATGGCTCTGCCATTTATAAGATTAAACTTATGATTAATTCAAAGCTTATGAGGATCACTGTGGCTGAGAAACGGCTGCGTACCTCTCTCATTTCTTTGATTTTGGAGCCACCTTTGCCGATAAGGGAGCCACACTGGCTGGCAGGGACGACGAGCCTCAGGGTTACTGGGGGTTTGCTGGTGGCGGGGCTGTTGCTCATGGAGTTGATTATATCCTGTAGAGGGAGGGGGGACAGGATCATGTTTCATCAGATTAAAAAGTTCTCTGTACAGGACGTTAGTGTGAGATGTTAGCAAAGAGAAAAACTATTACTTCAGGGAAGTTTGTGCACATCTTACCACACTCACAGCTGGATCTTAGCTTTATGGCACTTAGATTTTGCACCAACTTCAGCATTAATACGAGTCAACAACTTAAAAAGCACCTGTTATATTAAAATACAGCTACATAACTTTGTTTAGTCTCCGTTAATAGGATCGTGTAAATCGTTAATCCACACACTGACACTTTTTTCCCCAATTTACTTTCATTTCCACATCTTATATTTAAATAAGGGCCGTGATTATATTATCGAGCCACACCTTGACAGCCATGCCCACTCCTGGCTAGATAGACCCTTTTCTTAATCTATACGTATGTCTCTTGCGCATGCACATAACTGCTTTCAGAGGGCAGAGAGTGCAGATGTAAAGTGAACTAGGTTTTGTATCCGTCTTTATCGGGGAAATTAAAGCGATGCAGGACAGTTGTTGTGTATTTGACTCTTCTAATCGTTGAGGGGAACAAGTTTTCACCGGTTTACCGTGAAAACTTGTGCAAAATGGAAGGCGATGCTCTGGTACCGGGTATTCAGGGCTCACTTTGTCTCATGTTGGCCGTCTGATGACACCAAAGACGTGGACTATATTGTGGAGAGGAAGGAAAAGTCGAGAGACATCGGCCTGAGTAGGAGGCAACATGAGTCCATCGCTGTGAAATTGTCAAGATCTGCACTGGCGCCCACCATGTTTACTGCCTGTCAGTGAAAGCATCACTCACCCACTTATTCAATAAATGCATCAGCTCTATAACTAAATGAATCGACATCATTAGCTACGTTTACATGGACGAATATTTCGTATATCTGAACAAATCAATTTGATCAGAGATTCCAGTTGACATGTTTACATGGATGCTAGATAAAATGAGCGGTTGTGTATTTACATGATGGATAGATTGTAATGCCAGATTGTCGTCAGAAATACCAACGAAGGATCTCCGAAATCACTTGTAGATGGCCAGTCCCAGTTCTGTCCCCGTTTCACACCATCTTGATTGTCTCCACTGGCAAGGTCGGCTGGTTTAGCCGTCAAAATCGTGACTAGTTACTTCAGACAGCTTCTTACACAGATCAGGATGACGTTTGTAAATCACTAATAATTTGCTTTTCTTCAGCTTCTGATTCGCCTCTTTATAGGACGGGATCTGCTTATTTCTAGTAGCATTTGCAGCTTACAATTTCTTAGCAACTTTGTGATCAAGTGGGTGGAGCCTGATTAGGTTCGGCCAATCAGAGAAGAAGTCTCACTCTTTTCATTTAAAATTCACATCAGCAATCAGGACTCTGCTTGACATTTCATTTCCATTTAAACCGGGCAGATTCAGATCTTTTACTCTAGTGGGCGGATTGATTCATTTAAAAAATAATAAGTAATAGTCTGGCGTGGACAGACCCAGTTTATTAATTGATAGCAGTAAAATGTGGCTAAAGTATTAAAGCTAAATTACCGGCTTAGTTCCTCTGACTTATTAATACTTGAGCAGCATGCTGCTGGTGATGCCGCTGGATGAGGACATTTTAAATATTTTATACAGGTTTATATGCGGGGACTGAATATTTTGGGCAGCTTTTAAGAGCTCCATGTTCTCTGAAATGTGACCCTGACTAACCTGAAAGGTTGAACTTTCCTAATCTTACTGTTATTGCTTAAATAGAAGAAAAACATTAGTACTTTTAAAGAGATCTCGTTTCCTTAGTTTGTGCAGAAGTGTTGATGGAATCTTTTTGATAAAGGATGAAATATCTCCAACAACCAAAAGCCCAACTGTCTTCTGTTTGACCTCTATAACCTGGATAGAGGAATTATGAAGGAGAACTAGATGGAAATACTTCAGTATAGATGCTCAGTAGCTGTTTTATTTGCTTTATGTTGCCAGTTAAATCTTAAAAATCAGTAACACACAAACATATGCATCTCGTATTATTGTTGAAATCATGTCTGCACAGTGTGAGCGATGCTTTGGAGGCGTTGAGGAACAACTCGGCTCGGTCCGGCTGGAAGTGCGCTGATCCAATGTCCAAATCGAAACACAGCACTGGCCCACTTTCAGAGGGTGCTGCAAGGTTAGATCAGCACATTTCCGTCCTATATACCACGGCCAAGACTGCTTTGTATTCCATCTGGAAATGAGCCAGTGGAAGCGTTGAAACAAGCCAGTGGTGGAATATGACTAAGTACATCCACTTAAGTACTGTCACCTTAAAGTTTAAAAGGGAATGGAGGCACTTTTTGCTTCACTACATTTCATCTGACAGCTGGAGTTACTTAACATTTTCTATGTACAAATAGTTGAATGTTGCCAAATGTGAGGATTTATTGTTATTTTATTTTAAAGATTGATATATTCTAATATAAAAATATTGAATATAGCTTTTATTTGGGGTCATTATTAATGTTTTACCTCCTCAAACTTGTAGGCGATCATGGCGAAGGCCTTGAAAATGGCATCTGTTGGCCCGGTGATGGTAACTATCCGCTCTGGGCAGTTTCCCTCTGAGATGTTGATGCGGGCACCACTCTGCAAAGAGAAGAAAAACAAGAAAATGTACATAGATATAGACTAAATCTATGATTAGAGGTGTTATATGTGATATTGCTGTTGGAGAAATTCTTACGTCTTCACGCATCTTCTTCACCGTCTCCCCTTTCTAGAAGTAAAGAAAAGAAATAACATTGAGATGTTTTGTGTATTTCCTGCAGCTGTTTTGATGCTTTACATGGTCTGCTTGTCGTGCTTGTGATAAATACCTTTCCTATGATGCTTCCCACCTCCTGCAGGAAAACAAAGACACAGTGTTAGCGCATCTGTGCCACGGGCGATCCCTTTTAAATGAGCTTTCTTGGACGGATAATTGGAAACAAAACCAGAGGAGGAACAACAGGATGATGTGTGTGTTTGTACCTTGCCATGCATCAGCAGCCTGATGGTGAGGGTCACATTCAGTCCGCCCTCTGATTGGACCTTGATGGGCTCCATGTTGGGATTGGATGTGAAGGAAGGGGCGTGGTCACGTGAGAGAGGAGATCAAGGGCCAACGCGAGTGTGATGGTGGAGTCAGCCAACCGGTCACCTGTCAGGTAAAAAGGAAGTAGACACACCTCCAGAGGTTTAGGCTGGGAGAGTAGTCGTAGTGTACGTTGGTTAGCTTAGCATGGCTTAGCTTAGCATAGCAACACCTTTAATTCTGGCAGGTAACATTAATAGGCAAGCGCTACAGGGACAAAATCTGCTTTTTTCACCAGGAACCACTTTCACTACTGTTTACTGGGTAGTTTGAGTAGAAATAATTAATAATCAGTTGCTTAAATTTAACACTAGTTTGGATATTTTATCTTTTAAAAAAAAAAAAAAGTAAGTAATTTTCTTAAACAGCTTGACACGAATCGTGGAAAAATATATATTCTAATTCTTTCTTCCTGTATCTGCAGGACTGATTAGGTGGGTTTAAGGCAAAATTACAATAGTTTGGGTTTATACAAATACAGAAACATGCCAACAATCATGTATATTTTTTTATTCTGTTGCACAAAGAGATGATATATCAAACTTTTTGCATCTATAATCAGTTTTGTCTTTTCGGGAAGAAAAATCTTGCGAAAGAATCCTTAAAATCAATTTTTTCATAGTTTGTTTGTCTTGTAAGACAGATCCCTCCACTAGTTTTATGACCTTTTTGTAAACTTGGGTGTTTTTGCCACTAAATTGTGTACAAACGGCACAAAAACAGCAAGAAAAGCAGCTTTAATTGCAGTAAACTCTCATTTTTATCCCCAGGGCCTAAAAAAAGGACAACATAATACTCGGGATAGTATTGATAATATATAATACTGTCAAAGATGGACAGGGGTGTCGTGGTTTCTCCGTCTGCAATAAAAAAATACATTGAAATGTAGGTCAGCATATGTCCCTTCAGTCCCAGGATGAGCCGTTGAATGACGAGCGCCATATTTATTTTTATCGAGCCCATTTCTGCCGGGTCGCCTCTAATTCTGCCTGACAAGTGGTGTCATGACTCAGGCAGGACTCTCTGAGTAACGAAAGCCGACACAAGAGGGCGCCTCAGCCCGCAACCAGAGTCTCAACATTGGATCTGAATATTCACAGCAGGGTTTTAATCTGCAGCTGGAAACTCCTTGTGCTGATGCAGAAAATCAGAAACGGTGCATCACAGATTGTTTTCATGGCTCAGCTGTTATTAGGCAACTTTAAAGGACCAGTATCCTGTTATATAAGAGATGGGAGACATTTAGAGGTTGTTCTGTAGGTTGAAATAATGACTGATGAGCTTTAACTAATAAAGAAAAATGAAAGTAATTTAAAAAAAGAAAAGAGAAATGATGCTCTGCGGGATCAGAGAGATGATGAATGGAATAAATGAAAATGATAAATTGACCTTAAATATGTGTCTTAATACGTGAGTCATACACAATAGAGGTAAACACGTTGGTACAAGAAGCAGCCGCACGTGCGGTGCGTAGAAACATCTGTTTTCCAAGACAGGGTTTAACTGACTTCCATTGCAGCCTCGTAAAAGAATAAATGTGGGCAGAAAAGCTCCTGAAGCGGCTGACCTTGAGTGAAGAGACAGATAAAGTCACTGTCTGTCACAGTCACTGTTGCTACGTGCACTCAGAAATACGTGTGTGCTGCCGTGGCTTCCTGAGCCATTGCTAATTATTACCTGATGTCATTGGATGCTGTGAAATGATGAAGGTAAGTGCACGGAGCAGCTGTGCCTGTTTTTATTGCAGCTCAGACATGTTTGCAGAGAGGACTCAGTCCAGGTGATCATCTTTTCATGGACTGCCTTGACCTCACTGACAGCCCAGACCCTCTAATGACCAGCAGCACAGTTTTCAGGTCGATCAGACACGCGCGTGGCTCAACGTGCTGCTGCAAGACGATGGCGAACACTTTAGATCACGCAAAGACAAGTTTAGTGGTAGGTTAGGTGAGTTTTATTTCCTTTTTCTGGCAATCTGTCTGCAAGAGACTTGTGTTGAATAATTCATTTATTAAATTTGTTGCTGCAAAAGTGATGTCATGTTTAGCCTACTGGGAAAACAAGTAGAATCCTGGGAAAAAAGCTAAAGAATTAACAAATAAACACACTTATACATCTTCCAGTGTATTCAATACTTGAAATTTATCCCTTTTTTAGGCTTCCTTCTTCAGCAAAACATCATCTTTTCATATGTTTTTGTTTTAGTCATTAAATCATTTTTGCTATTTGAGACTCCAAATATTTATAAATTCTGCAACTTCATGATTTCTTCCATGGGCAAAATAAGAAATCAGAGGCCTGATAATACAGGCTCTAAGCTATCAGAATGGTTGATTTCCTGTCATATTGATGAGTTTGCAAGCTGTTTCGGCGCTTTCAGTGCTTTTAGTTTCCAACTAATCCTCAACATGTATTGAAATGAATATATTCTGCGTAGTTATGTTTGTAAATTCAACCCGCCGCTCCTCTAATCTACGCTGGATGCTGGTCAGAGGCTAGAGGTGGTTCGAGAGATAAGGGACAGAGATTCTGCTGCCAGCTGTCTCTCCAATCTCCCAGAGGAGACCAGATTACATAAAAAGCCTTAATCCGGGTTTAAGACCCACGCCAGCGGTGCAGGTCCTCTCCAGAGGCAGGAGGGGTGGAGTGGGGGGGAGAATGAAAACATAAATAAATCAAAAACCCTCCAAGATTGAGGATGGGATTTGAACTGATGATGAATCATCTCTTTCCAAACTTCCCATTGGATGCACAAAATTGCTTTAAATATAAACTTCAGCTCCTGATTTCTATGTAAAGCTGGTTTGTGACTGAATAAAAATGTTCCCTTTTTTTCTCTTTTGCACAATAATGAGCAAACCCCCCTCCCTCACAAAACAAACCCTTCAAAGAGCCTCCATCCCTCTGATTAAGACTTCAACCCAGCTGTAGATTTAGGTCAATAAAAAACAAGTCTGCTGGACCCCAAAGACGAACCAGGTCATTGGTAAGAGCTGCATTTCAATAGTTGTATTCTGCCCATGCATCCTGTAGCATAATAGAAGTAGGTCAAGGGCCTGTGAATCATTGGCCCCAATGGGCAAAAACCTCCCAGCAAATATTCTTTTTTTTTTGGAAAAAAAAAAATTAAGCCTGATTCTCTGATTTTAATCCCAAAGCATCCTCATACGAGCTTAAAATAACCACTTTTAGCTGGTAGAAGTCACGCTGCGTGTCCACTTCTGATGATTTCAGTGCAGTCTTTTTCTTTCTTTTTTTCTTTATTTTTTATTTTCGTGGCGTTCCTCTCCGTCTCTGCGTGGCTCAGGCAGGAAGTTGGAGAAAGGGGGAACGCAGAGAGGGATGGCAGGGAATTTTTCATGACATCTGACGGGGAAAGTGGGTCATGCTCGGTGTTGCAATGCTGCTAGCCTCCTCCTCTATGGCGGCTATTGAATTAATCACGCTTTACGCTCGGCTGGACAACGCAGTGCACAAAATGGCTCCCCCTCCTCCTCCACCTCATCTTTTTCATCCCCCAGCTCCCTTCGCCTCGCGTCTCTTCCCTGTAACTGCTCAGCGTTCACCACAGAAAAGACTTGAGCATTTCTCTTGAAGAACTTGAGTCTGTTGTGTCTTTTATCTCTTGACCTCCTCCTCCTCTTTATGTGCCAACAATGAGCTGATGTGTTCATACAGAGCCATCAGGGTGTAAATGATGAAAAAGCAAAGTTACAGGGCATTTTCAAGATGCTTTGGTAAGGATGGAGGTTTCTTATTAATGCTCCTTTTTATGGAGCATCTTCCCTTTTTCTCTGGTGGCTGCAAACATGGAGGGATTAGTGCATGAAACTTTGAATTTAAGATCAGCTGAAGTGATCACCAACTTTGTTTTGCCCCTTTGAGTTGATGCTCTTCACTCTGTGATATCAAATGTTATGTAGAGCTTCTCCTTTTTAAAGACATGGAACTTTCAAAAGCTGCAATCTGAACTTAAATCTAATGTTTTTGGTGTAAAGGATCAGTTAATGAATTCCTGGTTCCCTGTTCAGCATTTCAGCATGTAAATGAAGGATAAAGCCATTTTTGTCCCCAAATGCATGATCTACCATTTGCATTGCTTCATTTACAGCTGATTCTGCTAGTTTTTCTGCTGATACGGTACTCAAACTGTAAATTCCAAAGTGTTTTTGATCAGAGATGAAGCCTCGCTGTCGATAGTCGCACATCAAGAAACGGATGTTAAAATCCTGTGAGAAAATCATTAAAATGGTCGACCGGTGGTGTAATCTAGGCCAAAGCCTGTGTCATCCGCTCCATCCTAATCCACACATATACAGAGATGTCATTATAATGCAACGGCCTTCTCTCAGGATACTTCTGCAAATCGGAAATTCAGGCTGCAGCTCAACGGCGCGACTGCAAGATTTTTAATGTTTAGCGAATGAGCTTAACTGTGCAGTGAAAGTGTGGGAGAAATCCCAAATGCAGCATGATAAATGTTTAGTGTCGCTGTTGGCGAACTCGGTTTAAAGGATTGATAACGCATCCATTTATTCCCCTGAACGTAGCGATGCATGTAGGTACCAGCATTTCTACATCATCTGATGTTCCTTTAGGTCATAAACGTCCTTTATGCTACATTTGAAGCCCTTTGAAGTTGGTCAAATGCAAAAACTTTAGCTTCACTAAATTTTGCAAAGCTGCATTTATATTTCTTGTTTGAGGAAATAATGTTTGCAAATGAATTATATTCTTGAATTTTGGGATAAAACTGCACCACCAACATGTTTATTAAACTATAGTGCTTCTGGAAGACGATGGCGAACACTTTAGATCACGCAAAGACAAGTTAAGTGGTAGGTTTGGTGAGTTCATGCTATATTTATTTGATAGAATATGTCAATTCTATCTATCTGTCTATCTGTCTATCTATCTGTCTATCTGTCAGTCTGCAAGAGGTTGTCTTGAATAATTCATTTATCAAATGTGTGGTCAAATGTGAAAACATTTCATTAAACTATCAAGCCATTTAGTCTACAAAAATGTTTTTTTTTTTCAAAAATAATCTCTATTTCTTATTCTGATATTTTCTTTATTACAAAGCACTGTAAGTGTGGGCGTAGCTTCCTGTGATTAAATGCCAGATGGAAGATTTACCAAAACACACATATTTGCTTCTTTTGTGTTTAAATGATCAAGGCAGCCACCTTTTTGGCTAAAAAAAGCTTTAATAAATAATGAAACAGATCATTACTTGCAGCCCTGCTTCTGAATGTGTTACCCTTGCCCTTTGATGGATGTGTGCAGCTGCACGTCAGGCATCAATTTACAGAAAAGGTTCCTTTGTAATGTAGCCAATATGTCATCCTATGAGTGGTCTGTCGGACATGTTTGTGCTCCAATTAAGGTTGAACAAAAGGGAAATTAGCGTGCATGTAGGGCAGCGGAGGGGGAGCACAGAGGGTGACCTCCATGAGCCATATGTTTTGGATTAAAGGAATTTCTCATTTCTGAAAAACTGGGTTTTGCATTCAGAAGCAAAGAGAGAAAGTTTGAGACAGCGATGATGAAGGTGCATGGAAGAAAAAATGGAGGATGAATAATTGTTCGCTGCTGTCAGAGATGGCAACTGCAGGCAGATCGGGGTATGAAAAAAAAAGAAGAGGAGTCGTGGGAGACCTGAGATTTTCACCGTCAGTTTCCTGGTATATGAGCAGCTCTCGTCTCGTCTGGCGCAGGCTTTTGTTGTATGTGGCAAAGTGGGGGGGCTTCCGCCCAGTCGGCCTTCCTATACGCCGCTATGACAGTGCTCTCAAGAGCTGTCAGTCCACATCAGCAGCCCAGCATCCTGATAGCTCAGCCTAAATCACAGTCAAAACTGTGGCCACCACATCTTCACCGCTACCAGTCAAATCAGAGGATGCACCAAGCAAAGATGACCAACTATCACCAAGTAGCGTAAAACTACCTTGCCGACTACTCGCTTAAAATAGTCCCGGTATCATAGTGTGTGTGTGTGTGTGTGTGTGTGTGGGGGGGGGGGGTGTTCCTGCGAGTCCAGCGTAAAAGGCTTCACAATGCAGGCACACCATGTTGTGCTGTGAATGTGGTGCTAAGAGCTGAGCGTTAAGTCGGCCATTTTAGATTTGCCACAATTTGTAATGTGAGATCACTGCTTGTCACAAAGTCATGGCTTCCATAGGCGAGCTTTCCCCGAGCAGTCGCGCAGAACACAGCGAGGATGCCACCTTTTCTTCGCTTTCCCCCCCTTTTTAACAAATCGTTGTGGCACCATTTCAGTGCCGTCACCTTGCAAACACATTTATGAGCATCCCAGACTTTAATCTCACGGCCAAAAAAACATCCCAACAAAGGAATGATTCACCCGCATCTTTCAAGTTGAACGCAGATTAGCTTTTGAGGTAATGACGAATGACATTTTTGGTGTATGACTACCCAAGAATAAGGCCATCAGCAGCACTAATATCAGTGTGACGATAATTGGAATAATGATCTTTTAGGGGGGGAACTTGTATCAATTCCACTGACCATCATGTCATCTTTCTTACAGGGAAAAAGGTCAGTGCAGCTTCATAGCTGATGGCAGATAAACGCCACTTTCTTTGACCACTTTTCAGGCTCAACGTTTCACCGCTAATTCTCCAACAATAAAATTGCTCATGCTTACACCCAAGCAGACAATGAACACCGAAACAAAACAATGATAATGAAGAGACCCTGAGACCGAAATCGACTGGGCATAAAAATGGACCATTCTCTGGGGAAAACAAAATACTTCCACCCTGCATGTGGTCAACTCTCAGAGGCTCGCTGGGAATAACTTCCAGAAAAACTTCAAATTGGATAACAAGTAAGTGAGTTGCTATTGTCGCAGGTCATTATCGGGATGATTATTTCTGGCTGTAGGTAAGTTACCAAGTTAATTAATTATTGATGGCGCAACCAGATTCCGCACAGATGTGAAATCCATGCAAGTTTCTCGCAGTTTGAAGCCTTTGGAAGTCCAGCAACCACATTTTCTTTCTAAAAGACGTTATATGATATAATTAAATATTATAACTCTAGAAGAAAATGTAAAAGGACACCTTTGTTTTGAATACGACTCTGGAGAGCCAAGAAAAGAGGGTTTACCTTTGTGTTGCGCAGGATGCAGTAGCTGACGACCACTTTCTGCGTTGCAAGATTAAAAATCGCAAAGGGAAATGATTTTTTTCCCCCTCTTCCTTTCGCTCTGCCCAAGACAAACTCTACCACCCTATTGGTCCAAACCAGCGGGTCACATGAGCGACCAGCGAGACACGTGACGCCTCTCGAAATTATATGATGAAACCGACTCGCATGCTCAATGAGCACAGTTGATGTCACTGCGGTGCTGTTTAGTGTTGGTTGTAAATAGGCCGTAAGATGAGGGGTAATCTGGGTGACCATCACCCACCGCCCTTCTGTGCGGGCCCCCACTTCTCTTCAGCTGCAACAAAAGGGGGACATGCCCAGTGAGGCACATGGGCATTGCGGGGGCATGTCTGGAGATGACTGGGTGGTCTGAATCAGAACTGTAGCCTTCAGGGCGTTCAACGTCCTGAGGGAGGGTCGAGCGCCGCTGAAACCCACAAAGCTATCGTCCTTGTCACTATTGACGATAATTGACACAAAAATGACCCGGCTGACGTGTTCAAATGATGCACACGGAGGTTCTTCTGCAGGTTATATTTGGGGGAACTTCTTAGACTTGACGCAACCGCACACCTCAAAGACATACTGAAATATTAGTGGTGTACAAACACACTGCTGTGACGCGCATATCCTCTGCATCCTCTCTGTTCCTGCTTTTTAATCTGCTTCTCTGTGATTGTGTATGTGCAGAATTACAGAGCTTTGGAGGCAAAGCATCCAGATTTTCCAGTCCAGCACAAATCCAGCCCTCATGTCAGATGGACAGTTGTGCAGAGCTTAATCTGACTTTATTAGGGTTGGAGGGCAGCAGCAGAACAATTAAGGGAGCTGCCAGGGAAAAGCAAACAGTAGGGTTATACTGTCTGGATTAGGGGCAATGGAGACAATAAAGAACAGGTTTTACTTCATTGTCAATTGTTTCGAATTTAGCACAGATGCTCTGCATGCAAAGTCCAGTTTTGTTCCTATATCAACAAAAAATAAGCTTTGCATCGAGGCTCAAATCATGGTTTTAATTCATATAGGCTACCTATACAACACAAAATAGTAATCTTGCCTTTACCTAACCACCCAACTGTAAAATGGCCCATGGGATAAACTACAAATAGGGCATTAAATGTGCTCCACATTGAATCGTAAGAGAAGAGGAAGGAGTGTGTGGAGCGCCACATCAGACTAAATATGCTCTTTTTAGTAGTGACACTTTTAACCGATCTTCAAGACCCCAAACTAGTGGTGGTAGCTGTGGAAACCAGCTTGTTTACATAACACCCTTATAGTTGAGTCTAATCCTTTTAGAGCAAAGTGCATATTTTTGGAAAAACAACACATAATCTGCTGAAAGATGTAAGTGATGGAGCGATTTTAGAGGACTACAGTAAGCTATCTGCATCAAAAACTTCATTCAAATATTCTTTCATAATCAATAATCTGTCACCTTTTACATATCAAATCTAGTTTGTGGGCAGCATTCATCAAAATCCTTCATCAGGCCTAATGACAAACTGCTTACCGGTGAAAATGGAGGGAAGCTCCTGATCAGGAGAGATGAGGTGCACTCTGGGAGTTTAGGACCAAGATGGCAGATAATGGGCACACTGAGAGCTGGCGCTGCTTCCGTGGCCCTATAAGTCAACTAACACCCCCCCCACCAAATAAGGTGGGGGGGGGGGGAGGGGAAAAGGTTTAAACTCAAG